>JANHJO010007118.1:59021-71151 GCA_032468235.1 Pseudoxyrhopus heterurus | reverse complement strand
ATTTTCATGTACTTTTAATACTCAACTGTATAACAAAGTAACAGAGTTGGAAGGGACTTTGGAGGTCATCTAGTCCTGCTCAAGCAGGGGACCCTATACCATTTCAAACAAGTCACTGTCCAGTCTCTTCTTGAAGCACCTACAATTTCTGAAGGCAAGCTTTTCCACTGGTTAATGGTTCTCACTGTTAGGAAATTTCTCCTTAGTTCCAGGTTGCTTCTCTCCTTGATTAGTTTCCATCCATTGTTTCTTGTTTTGCCTTTGGTGCTTTGGAAAATAGGTTGACTCCCTCTTTTTTGTGGCAGCCCTCAAATATTGGAACACTGCTATCATGCCACCCCTAGTTGTTTTTTTCACTAGACATACCAATTCTCGTTATATATTGTTACATATATTTATATATTCTGTTTAAAAATCCTGTTTTACTGGTGTGTTTTTTAAACTGTGTTCAAAGTTGGCTACAGTTTCATTCTAGGCTTGATCTATCCTTGACAGAGCAAACCCTGTGTGGCTCGACCCGTTCTGCAGAAATCTGGAATTGGCAGCACAGGCTGAACATGAAGATGATCTACCTGAGAACCTGAGTGAAATCACAGACTTGTGGAATAGTCCCACCAGGACCCATGTGAGATAATAGCTGCTTAGTATCAGGGTTTAAAAATCCACCAGCGTAATGGCCTAACTCTGTCGGAAGTATCAATAATTGGACTAATGTGATCATGAATAGCTGTGGGGATCAAGGAGGAGCAATGTGTGATATCACAATGCATATCCCAATTGTTTTGTACTTGTGTTAATCATTGAAGACAACTACAGAAGGGGGAATACTTTCATTAAGGTGTTATTTTGCACATTTTATCCTTTAAACAAAAACTCTAGTTGCTGTAGAAAGTCATAATGGATAGTAAACAAATGTTTTTAGTATTATTATGCTATGATTCCAATGCAATTTAGAATTGTCTTTCCATGTCAAATTTCACTATCCTGTTATGTCAGGATATTTGTTATGATTTTTGTAAGCCTAAATCCTGGAGCAGAAGGGTGTTTTTTAGCTCAAAATTAGGATAGTAATTGATAAGGTTGGAAATAATAAAGTTGACTGTGAGGTAATATATTGCTGTATCTGCTGGGAAACCTACTACCTCCTTTATTTTTATGTAATTTTATTCAACTTGCTGCAGGTATCCTTAATAATTAAGTTGGCCACTAGAAAGCAAAACTGATTTACATGAAAAGTTACTAACAGTTATAGAATTGAATAGAATTTCTGAGAAAAATCCATTCTGATCTTCCCTTCAGTTCTGTTGAGGCCACAGAAGTTCTTCTAAGTTTCTTCTTTTTAGGGAACCTTTGGACGAGGTCCTTCAGCTTCCAAGCCAGAAGAAGATCGCTATCTGAGGGCAGCTATTCAGGAGTACGATAATATTGCAAAGCTAGGCCAGATCATGAGAGAAGGGCCAATCAAGGTGCGTATCTATGCCATCAATGTCCTTGACATCGTAATCTGCAGCTTTCCAGCAAATATCATCTGTTGCCATGTAGGTTGCAAGAGGCTTTTGCTTAAAAAGCCACAGGAAAAGAATTATTTTTAAAAAATAAATTGATTCTTTGACACTATTTGGTGTATATTTAGTATAGAACTTTTGAATGTCCATCCAGAATCCTATTTAATGCAGGCATTTACCACATGCGATTGAAAAGCATTGCTTCTAAATCTGAGGTGGTCTATCTGAGGTGGTCAGATAATTGTTTCCAATATTTAAAAAAAATATACAAGGGAAAATATCCATTGGGCGTTAGAGGAACTTCTCATGAGAATTCCCTGGGGCAGTTAATTTCAGGTTCAGTCCAAAGGAGTCCAGTATAATGTCTCCCATTGCCAATTCCCTCCCTCCTTCCAGGCGTCTCTTTTAAAGGTAGTCTTGGACGATTACATGCGGCTGAAAAGACTGCTTGCTGAGCGGATGGCACATAAAGCCACCACCAGCCACGGGGACCAGTCCTCAGTCTCTGAGGTAGAGTCTGTGTGTGCATGGGGTTCAAGAAAATGTTTGCTGTGCCCACTGGGTTGGAGTGTCTATCTTTCAGAGCTGAATCCTTCTCTACCTATTATGTGATGCTTGCAGCTAGTTTTCTCTAGAGTTCTAGGTTTCCAAGAGCAAAGGTTTGCCAAATATTAACTTTGGTTATTTCTACTCTATTGGAAAGACAGGAGTTCTTAACGCTCTTCATTTGAACAGGTGAAATGTTATTTTCCTTGGGGGGGGGGTGTTTCCCTGTTTTGTTATCATTGGTTACCACGCTATCCATGTTATCATTGGTTACCACGCTTTTTTGTCTGCCATGCTAAAATGCCAGAAATTAAGAAGAAACCAAATTAGACAAAAACAAATTCCTTTTAGATCTCAGTTGAGTGAGTATGTCTTTCCCAGAGATTTATGCAACCTGCTGATGTTCATGTATTTTAGATCTCATTATTCAACAATCCTAGTCAGTTGTGACCAAGGATTGGGGGGAACTGTAGCCCAAAATAGATAGGATAGGTATTTGGAGGGATGCCAAAATGCAAACCTGGGATCTCGATAAAGGATAGAGAGACTATGTCCCATTGGATAGAGTCAAATTAGAATTGCCAGCAGTTTAAGTCAATGTGATAACGTGAAGGATAATTTAGCAAACATTTGCAGGAATGCAGGTGTTTCATTCTTTGGGATATTCAATACAAATATCTACATTACTGTGTCCTATACTGCTCCTCGATGTTTCATAAATCAACTTCAGAAATCTCAATCCCAATTGCTGTGGGTTGGCAATACAACCAAGCTAGTGCTCAGTCCAGACTATGGACACCCTAAGACCTAATTAGTCATTTTCTTGCTTCTTGTCCACCTATGAATAGAAAGTAAATCATACTGGCTCGATTGTGATTGCCTGATCTACTAGCATCAGCCTTCATTTTGGTGATTGTTCCCATGTTTTCCTTTGCTTTCCCATGTGTTTACACACATGGGTGTCCTACCCTCTACCCCTTCCCATCTCATCTTCTTTGACATTTGTGCAACCCCTGTTTTCTTTTTTCTGTTTATAACCCCAGGACTATCAAAGCATCAAGGAACAGATTGCTTTTATTCCTGTACTTCTGTAGGTCCATGGAAAGTGCAGCAAGGGAGAATGGATACTTAAACTTCATAGAAACACATTAGCAACGTCCCTACAGTACTTTTTCAAAAAGAGAAGGGAAGCCTGTGGGTGGAAGGTAAACACAAGGGGAGACTGCTTCAAGCAGTTTGGAAAGACACCAAAAGATTGTCTACTAGTTTAATAGATCTCATTGATGCATTTTATTAATCTCAGTTCTATACTCTTTGCTGGTACGTTTATAGCATTAACTGCATATAGTACGTCAGTTTTAAAGGGAAAAGGAGGATCTAATTTTTGTTGCTCTGCAAAGTCGCTTGAAGAAAGATATTCACATTTGCAGGTGCAGAAATGGGAGGCACACCTTAGGCTCTAGATATAACCAGGGTTTTCAGAAATAGCTCCAGCAGGAGTCTATTCTAATTCATGCGGAAAGACAATATTCTTACTATTGAAAAGAGTGGGAAACTTAAGCTTGAGAAAAAGCACACTACGTGATATGTTGATTTGCATCCTGGTCTTTTTTCCCAGCTGATCCAGAATGATCTGGATGAGGAGGAGGAGGAACAAAGAAGCCCTAGTCAAGGGAGCCTTCGCTTTCGGCATCAGCAGCCTATTGAGCTCAAGGGGCCTGATGGGATCCATGTCGTCCATGGTAGCACAGGCACGCTCCTAACCTCGGACCTCAACAGCCTTCCTGAGGATGACCAGAAAATACTAGCTCGCTCCTTAGAGACACTGACTGCTGAAGGTGGGCCCTACTGTGACAGAAACGCTCGTACCGAGTCTGCCAAATCCACCCCTATGCACAAGATGAGAGAAGTGATCATGGAGAGCCCACTGGAAATCACGGAGTTATGACTAGAAGTGGCGTCACTGGTGTAGCCCTCCAAGGGATCCTGGGCCTACACAGACTCCTGCAGCAGGAGGACAGACTAAAGGACAAGAGAAGAGGAGAAGGCAGGGTCACCAATGCCAGGCCATCGCCTGTTCCAGAGTAAATCTGACCAAGATAAGACATCCTTTTGTTATAGCAGTCCTGAAGAACCTAGCTCCAGGGATGAAGGCTCTCAGGACCAGACGCTCAAAGATTTGACTCGCTCTCTTGATTTTGTTTTCAGATATAAAGTGTTTCAGATAAAAGCTGTGGGAGGCCCTGGGATAGAAACTTAAAGCTAGAATTGCAATAATCATGGTGCCATGTTCCATCAGTAGGGTCAAAACAAGGCTCTGTAACAGGTTCTCTCGACTGGATCAATGTGTTCCCCTGCCACCCTGGTAGCAGGGAATGATGGCTACCAACTGAATGCAGCTAAGATGATTCTACGATGTTCCATTTGGTCTCACACACCAAGAGTTGTGTGATAAACTTCAGGAAGCTCCATAAATCTGTTCAGCATTAATCCGTGTTGTCATATTTCCCGAAAAAGAAACCTGAAGCCATGTTTTCATTTTGCTGGCTTACAAAATTATTTCAGCAACCAAACAGAGTGAATAATTAAGGTTCTGAATGTCAGAGTGGTGGTGTGTAATTTTTTTCTTCTTCTTTTATTTCAAACAATGATGTGTCGAGAGTTTTTGGAATGGTCTGTTAAAGGAACCAGAAATACATTACACATGAATTTGGTTAATCTCTGTGTACTTTTTTTTCCATCCCAATGTCATGTTAACCATTTTGCCATAGGTTTTATAATTATTTTAGACTGAATGCACACACTCCAGCAGAAAAATCAGAACGATAATTGCATTCATCAATATAGTAACATATTCTTGAGACTACCAAGGAAGGGTATTATGAGTGTCCCTTATGGATTATGCAGCAGTATACATATATATAATGAACAAACATTATTCTGAATAAATTAAATCTAAGGAAACTTGTTTAACCTGATATTTATACGAATCCATTTAACAGAAGTTAAGATAGTAGAACAACTTCACATGCCTAAAAGCAAAGTTTGAAGAGAAGCATGACAAGGTTGACGATGATCTATTCTAATGCATAGGAAAATAGCAGTAGGTGTTCAAGGGTGGACTGTTCTATTTTCTGGAATTTGTAGGCAAGAAAACCATTATTTATCATTCATATAGAGGAACTGCATTCATATAACATTTAGCTACTATCACCAGCCTTTGCTCTATAGCTGTTTACAGTGGAACCTCGGTTCACGATCACAATTCGTTCCGTAAGTTTGGTTGTGAACCGAGTTGGTTGTGAACCAAAACAAATTTTCCCAATTGGGTTATATGGAAATACGATCGATCCGTTCCAGACCCCTATGACCTCTATTGTTTTTTAAAGATTTTGAAGCACACAAATACAGTACTGAAGTTAAATATGGCACAGAAATCACAGTGTAACAGTAAAATCCTTTAATACAAACACTGAGAAAATCATGCACAACAGACAAAACTGTTCGGTCGGTCGATTCTGAGCGACAGAGAGGTTGCTGTTTTGCGGCAGAGTCCGCCTCCGCGATGGAAGGACGCTCTCCTTCAGGTGTCTCTTGAGATTTCTTCATCCTCAGGAAATTTGGTTGTGAACCGAGGATTTGTTCACGAACTGAGTCGAACATTTAGCTGATTTTTTTGGTTGTGAACTGATTCAGTTGTGAATAGAAGCGTTTGTGAACTGAGGTTCCACTATACAATTGAGCCCAAAATTTCTGTTGCTAAGCGAGACATTTGTTAAGTGAATTTTGCCCCATTTTATAACTTTTCTCACCACAGTTGTTAAGCGAATCACTGCAGTTCTTAAGTTACTAACATGGTTGATAAGTGAATCTGACTTCCCCATTGACTTTTCTCGTCAGAAGGTTGCAAAAAATGATCACATGGCTCCAGGACACTGCAATTGTCATAAATGTAAGTCAGTTGCCAAGTGTCTGAATTTTGTTCATGTGACCATAGGGATGCTACAATGATTGTAAGTGTGAAAAATGATCATGGCACTTTTTTCAGTGTCATTGTAACTTTGAACCATCACTAAATGAACTGTTGTAAATTGAGGATTACATATAGTAGAATGTTATATATTCTTATTCTTAAATAAGTTTTGTTGAAGCCCGAATATAGCCAGCATATAGCCCAAATCTGCAAAGATGAAGTCAGGCTCAGAATGAAGTAAGACTTGCAATAAATGTCAAAAATAATAATACAAAAAGTTTCTTTCAACATATAAAAGACAAAAAAGAATCAATCAGTTCACTAATGGGAGAAGATGGCAAGGAGGTGACAGGCAACACGGAGAAAGTAGAGCTGCTTAATTCTTTCTTTGCATCTGTCTCCACACATATAAACACACAAAAATAGTTCAACCTACCAAAAACAGAATTATAGAATTATAAGGCTCTGGAAACTGCAGAGAAGAGCAAAAAAGATGATTAGGAAAGTGGAGGCTAAAAACAAAGAACAGTTGCAGGAATTGGATATAGCTAGTTTAGTGAAAAGAAGGACTAGGGATGACAGGAGAGCAGTGTTTCAATATTTGAGGAGCTATCACAAAGAAGAGGGGGTCAATCTATTTTCCAAAGCACCAGAAGGCAAGACAAGAAGCAATGGATGGAAACTAATCAAAGAGAGAAGCAACCTACAACTAAGGAGAAATTTCCTGATAGAACAATTAACCAGTGGAACAGGTGGCCTTCAGAAGTTTTAGATACTCCATCACTGGAGGTTTTTAAGAAGAGATTGGATAACCATTTGTCCAGAAGAATGTAGGGTCTCCTGCTTGTGCAGGGGATTGGTCTAGAAGACCTCCAAGGGGTCTTCCAACTCTTGTTATTCTGATAGAAAATTCCTCTCCCTTTTATATTGTTGTTCTAATATGAGCAATTGATATATGCAGCAAGTGTTCTGTTAGAAGAATGATCTAACCTGCCTTCCACCTATGTTTTTGTAAGAGTTTGTTTTAATAATCGCTGTTATTGTTTTTAATTCCATAACTGATTAAACATATTTAAAGGTTGATTTTATTGCAGCAGTAGCCTAATCTGTAAACAGCTAGATAGTTATCACCTCAAGAACCTTTTTTGTCACCATGTCAAACCTCTTTTTGGCAATCTCTGTGACCCTTGCTGAAAATATTCCTTAATAAAGGGTTACAATACATTCACAGAAGGAAGTATCTACAGTGTGATTCTGTTTATCATGATTTCTTACACCATGAAGTCAAAGTTTCAGCCCCAGCCTTATTTTTTTAGGCATTACAATGTGTCATATTTCAATTATTTAATTATTTCATATACAGTGGAACCTCAGTTCGCGAACGCCTCCGTTTGCGACCAAATCGGTTCACGACCAAAAATGCCAGCTGAGTTTTGATTCGGTTCATGATCAAACCTCGGTTGGCGAACAACAAAAAAGCCTAGAAAGATTCTGCGCCGATTTCCCCATCTGTGCATGCGCAGACAGCATCATGGTGCGTGCGCATGCGCAGACAGTGTTGCAGTGCATGCACACATGGCACGTGTGCATGCGCACTAGTGTCACTTTGGAATGCAACCGATTTGGAACGTGACTGCAGTCCGGGAACGGATTGTGGTCGCATTCTGAGGTTCCACTGTAATTCAAAATATAATACGTGTACATTTCTGTCCAGAGGTTCATGGCAGTGAACATAGCTTTCCTTCCTCTATTTTTAGCAATAGCAACACTGCGAAAAAGGTAAGGCTACAAGAAAGCAACTTACTAAATCACACAGTGAGATTCCATCACTAAGGGTAGTTGTGGACACAATTTCTTTTTCATTTTTAAGGACCAATACATTGTGATAACATTCTTTGTAACCGACAAAATTGCTTGCCATTTCCTTTCAAATTTTATTTTCAGATTTAATGCTCAAAATCATATTTCAGAAACCTTATAAACTCTGAGTTTTAATGTTGTGAAAATTGATAGAGGTGTACAGATAATCCTCGACTTACAATAGTTCACTTAGTGATTGTTTGAAGTTACAACTGTAGTTACGGTACTGAAAAAAGTAACTTATGATGGTTTTTCACACTTACGACCATTGAACTTTTTCTGACACATTTTCTGACATGGAGGAAGTAGATAAATGTCTATGGATAAATGTATAGAACTGAGAATCTCCATAGACATTTATATATTTCCTCCATGTCAGAAAATGTGTCAGAAAAACTTCAACTTGAGTTTGGTTCCTGGGAATTACAGGGACACAAGCAGCAGTACACAAAAGCGATTTATTCCTGATATCTTCAGGAATACTTTTCACCTTCCCAGTCTGGTCCACAGTTATGGAATTCCCTAGAGCAGGGCTGTCAAACTTGTGGCCTGTGGGCTGGATGCATCATGTGCTGGCCACACCCGTGCCTGGTTTAGCAAAGGGGGGAAAAGTGATGATACGTCACGTGATGACACCGTGACGACTTGAGTTTGATACCCCTGCCCTAGAGCAGTGTCCCTCAACCTTGTCAACTATAAGAGGTGTGAACTTCTCCTAGAATTCCATGGCTGACTGAGGAATTCTGGGAGTTGAAGTCGAAACATCTTAAAAGTTGCTAAGGTTGAGAAACCTGCCCTAGAGGTCTGTCATCCAGATACTAATCAAGTCCAATTTTGCTTAACTTTGAAAGCCAGGTGAGGTTGCCTAGTGCTGCCACCTCCTGCAATATAGTTATAAAAATAACTATATTTTTGAATGCAAGATGCTAAACATGATTTTTATAAGCAAATGTATATGCAATGCATGTATTTCTAAATAAACCATTTTGGAGTTGTAAAGGTTTTATATGGATTTCCCCCCCCATCCCTGATGTATATGCATATGTTGCTGTTTGCTTATTTTGGTCATAGAGGTGCTACTGTTACTGCACTAGTCCCTGGATCCAGATTCTTCCCCTGCCCTCTTGCCTAACTTCAAAAAGTTTGTTCTCTCCCCAGGATTTAGCTGAAGTTGTTTGGGCATGTCCCTTTTAGATGGAGTAATGCAATGATAGGTTCTGGTTTTTTGTTTCCTTCATATCCTTGTTGTACTATTATATAATAGTTGTCATAATGTTGTCTTTTAATCTTATGAAACCACCCAAACCGATTTGGACAATTTGGAAATTTGACAAATAAGTACGGTACACATCCTTAAACACACATAAATATAAACACAGAGATATACAGAGCGCAGGCATGGTTTATACAGGTAGTCCTCGACTTACAACCACAATTGAACCCAAAATTTATGTTGCTAAGCAAGGCGGTTAATAAGTGAGTTCTGCCCCACTTTATGGACTTTCTTGCCATAGCCATTAAGTGAATCACAATAGTTGTTAAATTAGTAACACGGTTGTTAAGTGAATCTGACTTCCCTATTCACATTGCTTATCAGAAGGTCACAAAAGGTGATCATGTGACCCCGGGATACTGCAACTGTCATAAATTGACCCAGTTGTCAAGTGTCCAAATTTTGATCATGTGACCACAGGGATGCTGCAAGTGTGAAAAACAGCGAAGTCACTTTTTTCAGTGCAGTTGTAACTTTGAATGGTCATTAAACAAATGGTTGTAAGTGAAGGATTTCCTGTAATGCATAAGACCATATCAGGACCATCTGGGGGTTTGATCAAATGACACAATATGCTGGTCACAATCAAGGTCTCCATTGAATTTTTTTACCATACTTTGAGGACACCCCTGAAGGAGGATCAAACTATGGCCATCTAGTTATGAAAGTAAGAATATTGAAACTGGGGATGAAGTCTCTATAAGGACCAAAAAAGTTCCCTTATTTCCTGACTATTTCCCTCTAGGGCAGATGGCAAGCACTGAATGCTTAGGTGTATCCCTACGAACTATCAAGCGCCGCCCAATGGCAGAGCAAGGTGGGGCCCCAGGTCTTCTGAAAACAGCAGTGCCAACAGTACTGGTTTGGAAAGGACACCTTATCTTTTCACGGCCCTGTGATGAAGTAACCTAAAATTAGCCTTCTTACTAGTTTGTCAAGACTGCATGCTCGGAAGCATGCAGCTTGCCGAGAGGAATTGGAAAGAGGTAGCGTGGAGGAAAGATCTGAGACAGACTCACGCGCAAGCAGATCTCGCCACTTCACGGTGAGCTCAGATTTCCAGAATTTATCATTTAGGTGTAAGGTGGTGTGATCTGGGAAGGAGGAAAGGAAAGCTCTTCTAGTGAAAGCAGAAATATGGGGAGAGGGTCTTTTGGGCTGGGAATCAGTAGGGAAGGCTGGGGAAAGATAACTAAGCATCCCAGAAAAAGGGGAGATGGAAGTCTCAGATTTGCTGTAATGGGCGGGCAAGCGAGAGAGTGGTCCAAACCCAACTGTTGTGCCCATGGTGGGCAAGAATACGAAATACAAAAAGAAGGAAATAATTTCATCTAAAAACAAAGGCACAAAAATTAAGCTGGTTTAGGTAGCCAGTCAATTAAGGCTACGGTTATTTGATAGACCGCTTAATTATTAATTGAGTATCCTCAACTCTAACCTCACATTTCTTTTCTTACTTTTAATCTTGCTTCCCTCAACCTGGTTCCCTTCAAATGAATTGGGTTGGGCTGCAATATGAGTCAATTATTCCCAGGCAATGCTGTCATTGTTTGGAGATGATCCACATAGTAATTCTGCATATTTAGTGGGCATCAGGCTGGGAATCTAATTTTTCCTACCCGTGGTCTTTTAACAGCAGCAATAGAAACATGAAATGGATCTTTGTTCTAATGGGTGCTGCTGTCGTTTGATAGATTTAGATGTATGTCATGCTTGTTCTCTATCTCAAGTGGGGTGTCTATACAGAATTTTGGATAATTTGGAAAACTACATGTAATCAGTTTCTTTAAAGACCAGCAATTCTCAAATGTCACTGTTTGAACAGATGCTCAGTTATGTAAAACCTACAACTTGCCCTTTGTTTTCTACAGATAACTTTTTTATTTGTCCCCCGCCCCCCAAATCTTCCTTTCTGAAAATATAGGATGGGGGGACTGTTTGGATGACAGTGAAAGTAGAATATAGAGTTGGAAGGGACCTTGGAAGTCTTACAGTCCAACCCCCTGCTCAAGCCAGAAACACTCTACCATTCTGGACAAATGGCTTTCCAGTAGATGGTTAGGTTAGGAAATCCCTGATCGAAGGAAGAAATACTTTTATATGGAGGTGGAGGGAAAAATCAGATGGTTATTGATTCATAAAAAGACAGACTACAACTCCCATCATCAGTGGGCCACAGCAGGAGACACCAGTGTTAGGAAAGTTGGAACAGGACAACAGCTGAACAGCTAGATAATGAAGCAGAGAGTCTAGCCATCTAAATTATTTTTAAAGCTATAATGGAAGAAAGGGCATCCTTTAACTCAGAGTCATCAACTAAAGTAATACATCACGAGTTCTTCCTAAATACATAATACTATTTTTGTTCTGTATTGAAGTATTCTGAGATTCACCGAGAAACCAGCATTTCCCTGCTCGGTTTTTAAATGCTGATTGTATAGAAAATTGTGTTTTTTCATCATGTGAATATAACAATAGTAGGAAGCTCACTTATATATTTGAAGTAATGAAGTTATAACCATTATCAAAATAAACAGGATTCACTTTTTGTATCTATTTTGTGTCCTCAAATCCAGGACGGAGTGTTAACCAATCCAACATCTTATTTCTCAGTTGATCAACAGTGAAAAACTGGTGAGTGCTTATGAATTATTCTACCTCTTTGAAAGGAAGTATCAGAATAGCAAGTGCCCTTTGGATGTGCAACAGTACAAAATGCCACATTTTTTCAGGGGTTGTGTTAATGTTATCTGAATAATAACATTATTATTATTGTTAATAATAATACTAACACAATAACAGAGGGAGATTTTTGGGATAGGGAGTGAATGATTGGCCATATCAAAGTTTTTTGGGGTGACTAAGCCTAAGTACCATATCTGAATTTATTTTATTTTATTTATTTATTTTATTTTATCAAAATTTATATACCGCCCTCTCCCGAAGGACTCAGGGCGGTGTGCAAGATTAAAA
>JANHJO010007118.1:41029-55614 GCA_032468235.1 Pseudoxyrhopus heterurus | reverse complement strand
CCTTCCTTCCTCTCCCTCTTCTCCTCCTCCTCCTCCCACATCGAACCCAATCACTTGATTACCTGGCACTGCTCTGCAGTCTCAGGATTCTTGCACCAGAAAGTAGGGCCCCGGGAACAGGCCTCCATTCCCACAAGTTTAGGTTCAGGACAAATTCCTACTTTCTGTGTGGCAAAAGAGTTTGTTAGAATTATTCCTTTGTTAGAAAGAGCTTTATAAAACTAGTTATAAATACGGTGCTATTGCTATTTAACGTTCACTCTTCTCTACCCCCCCCCTAATAAAACAGAAAAATATTTTGGTGTTGATGAACGCTGCATGGAGTCGAATTTCACAGGGCCGTCTGACCACCTCTTCCCTTATGCTTTCTTAAAAGGGCGGATTGTTCTTGTTAGAGAGGGGTGTGCAGACCCACCATCGCCCTCCAAACCCCTTCTTGTTTCTTCTCCTTCCGCTTCACAATCAGCCTGTATATTGCAGAGGGAGAGTGGTATTTTGGAAGCCTGGGGGTGTCTTTATTATTGTTTTCTACTTTTGATTTAGCTGCCCACGTTCATTTTTGAGTCAGGGGGCCTCCAGAATTGATTGCCTGCAAAGACTGGCAGGTTACATACAGTTAAGTACTGTGAGACAAAGAGCTCAGTGGCCCTTGTTCCTACAAGTTTTGTAAAAGTAGGATTTACACTACTCATCCACTGGGTTTTACAACATGACTTACCGCGCACACAAAGGATGGTTGCAGGATCTGTATCAGAAGCTGGACAGCAGCTGGTTCATATTGGTCCACCAATTGATCACACTGTAATAAAGCAAAAAGAAGTAAAACTAATGCAGGAGCCTGGAGGTGTCCTCTAGCTTCAAAACCAACTAAACCTTTTATCATACCAATTAAATGAATTAAGCTAAATAATGATACCTGGAGCAACCTTCTTTATTCTGGTATACTCCAGATTATCCCCAATATGTTGACCTCCAGCCCAACTGAAGGACTGTAAGGAGAGAGTTGGTTTGGAAATAGTTCCTCACTCCAACTCCCAAAGAATTTCACTGGGGTTGCCCAAACTCTTGTTGCTCTCTTCATGATCTGGAACCTCAAAGCATTTCTTTCATCTTCTCAAAAGTTGTTCAGTAAGTACTGCCCAACTAATGTGAATGTTCCAACCACTTAGAAAATTGTTTGTAACTCATAATGAGCTTAATTTAGGGAGACACTCCTTTTTTCTACCAAGGCTAACAAGATGGGGAGAGAGATAAACAATTGGGTTCTCCAGTTTCTTTCTTTACTCTTCCATAGCATCCTAACTCCTTGCAAATTTGTCCACAGTACTACTTACTGGATATACCAAAGCTTCTGGGAGTAATTGGCATCCTTTATCAAGGAAAGCTCCAATCTGGACTTGTGTCTCATTCTTCCGCAGTTCATCATCAATATAATTAACAAGAACTACACACATTCGACACATTTCACCATCCTTGTGTTCTGATACTTTCTCAAGGGCTACTTTCTTCTCAGGAGCTATTTCCTCAAGATCTATTTTCTCTAAACAACAAACAAATAAGCATTAGAGCTTGACTTCATCTTAGTTCTTGTACATATGTGTGTATAACAAATAAAAGTCATTTCTCAGATTAGACATTCCTAATGCAGGGCAGAACAAGCTCTAAAATGAAACCCAAAAGCCAATAAACAAACCAAAATTAGAAGCAGCTGCAACAAAGCAATTGCAAAGGTATGAATTCAGAAAACAATATAACACAAGCCTAAATGCATCACCTGGTTTGTACCTGATGTTTAACACAGGATTAAACAATGTTTAAAGGCACAAGGGTTTTGTTTAATATCATGGTTATCAAAAGGTACAGCTTCTACTTTTATGGTTTTAATTTGGGAACTGAAGCAAGGGATTTCTGGAAGGCAAATACTCCCATCCCTCCCTAACCCACTAAATATTCCTCTCTGAAAGTCAGAAACCTATAATTTGGGGTGTGGTTTTGCTGTTCAGACTCATTTTGAATATTTTTCACTTCTATTTCCTATATTTTGCTTTTAAAAATGGATAAATATCTGCGTTTCAGAAATTGGGTTATTTTGCCACCAAATTTCAGAAGCACAATCCAGAACTGCTCACGAGCTGAAAATGAAGGGGGATAGGGAGGGGGCGGGGCATATGAAACTCCCGAGTTGCTCATCCTTGGTTTAAAACACAATTAATAGGCAGCAGCCAGGCATTCAGGGAAAAGGGATTCATACATGGGATATCCCCTTCAGGGAGATCTGTAAAGATTGAGTTTGTAGATAATGATTTATTATTAATCTTAAATGCTTCACTGGGAGTCTGTTTAGCGTGAAAAGTCCATCAGGAAGATGAAATCGCCTTCAAGTCAACTTTGATTCTTGGAGACTTGGTGGGTATGTCTGCATACTTGGCAGCAATAATGAAGTAAGTATGCAAGGCCTCCTTCCAGGTTGTATCTTTTTCCGCTTCTTAATCTTCTCAGACAGCCAGTTTGGTGTAGTGGTTAAAGCATCAGGCTAGAAACCAGGAGACCATGAGTTCTAGTCCCAGTATAGACATAAATCCAGCTGGGTGATCTTGGGCCAATCACTTTCTCTCAGCCCTAACAAGCAGGCAATGGCAAACCACTTCTGAAAAACCTTGCCCCCAAAACTGCATTTATCCAGAGAATCAGACAGGACTGAATGGGGGGGGGGAGCTACAGATAGATGTTTCCTCATAACCTTCCATTCATGTATGAACATGGATTTTGTAAAAGTCAGATATGTGCTATAAATACAGGTTAAGACCAATACAATGACTTTCATTCCCATCCTAAAGGCAGAAGATGTAGAACAAATATAAAAACCTACTGGTGCTTAAAGATACATCTTCAGGGCAAAATTTGAGCATAATGCACACAGATTCAGGCTTAGTGGCATCCAACAGCATAATGAGAACTGCCATTCCATAGGAATTCACAAAGTCCCTACACTGGGGAAGGACTTCATGAGGCAACATGTAACAAATGTTCACCATCTGATGGACTATTTGCTCCTGAAACATAAAAAAGATTTTTAAAAATAGATTAAAAAGCAATCAAACATCTAATCTTCAGAGAGTGCAAATGAGGGAGAAGAGAGTCATGAAAGGTAGTCCTCAATTTACATCAGACCACCCAAAAAAAGGTACTTACAACCTGGAACCCGGACGTTCCAATGGCCATGCCCCCCATGGCCATGTGATTACATTTTGGTCACTTGGCAACCGGCTCACATTTATGGCCATTTGCAGTATCTGTGGTCACAATGTTTTTTCTGGAAACTGGTATTTACTTCCAGTTTCTGGCAAAAACAACAACACAACCCACAACCCATCATTATGGACAACGGCCTCGCTTAATGACTGTGGATTAAACTTAATAAGTCACAGAGTGAATGGACAGCCATATAAATTTTCTTCAATAAAATAAAATAAAGAGCATGGTGATTCACTTAATGACCACTACAAAAATATTGTAAAAGTGATGGCCTGCTTAATGACCAGCATGACTTATGACTATATTTCCGAGCTCAATTATGGATGTAAGTCAATGGTTACTTGTACTTCTTTCTTCTGATAACAGCAGAAAGGAAAGCAGTGAAGTTAATTACTGAAATAATGTTCACAGGCAAAGACCATTTTAGTCTTTCTTGAATAGCAGATGGAAAGGTGACAGATACAGGAATGAAAAATATGAGAGTAAATTTTTTTTAATCCTCTCTTCTCTGGCTATCTCCTCAAATATTCTGCAACTTCCCTAAATCGTAAATAATGTGCATCCAGCCAGCCTGAATCTATATTATGACTGGACTAAAGGAAGCCTCATAAAAACAAAAATCACATTTTGATTTGGTTGCTCAAAATGAGGAAGTCAAAAAACTCCATGCTCTCGTCTTCATTTCTTCTCATAATCTCAGAGGTGAAGGCTTTAAAAATTAATTCAGTGTACAGTGAAGACCCCTTTCAAGTTATTTCCCTCGATCACCATTTCCCACAACATAATAAGAGACTAATTCAATCTTTCTTACTTCTGTGCCATTGTTCTCCACCATGTTCTCTGCCACCTGTACTACTTTCTTGCAAATATCACACACCAAATGAGGTTTATCCGCATCTGAAATTGTCTGTATAATGGAGTTTTGAGAGAGAGAGAAAGAGAATTAAACAAAACAAATGTAATAAAATCATATTTTCTAGAGCTAAGCAAAAACAGGCATGACTAGGAAGCATTGCTCTAATCCTAAATTTTCATTGGCCACAGGAACACCATTACATTGTCAAATCTGATTGCAGGGCAATTAGTTAATTGTCCCTTGATTAAGATGGTCTCTGCAATTTATACGAAAAAAGTGACCAGGTTTTAGCTGGCTTTCTTCTCAACTACAATAATCTGAGAAAAATTAATTGTTTGAATGAATTACAATTAATTCTCCTTTGCTAAAGATCTTCTGGGAGTTGGCATATAAATATGACCAATAAATAAATACATCCTTAAATGATAGTTAGATTATGCTTCTTAAATTTTCGAGGCTCTTTCCATTCGTCACCTGCATAGGGCAGCATCAGCGGAAGTGATTAACGCCTAAAGGTGTCTTTTGTGGAAGCCATTGTTAAGACGATGCTACCCACCATATGTGGCCTGCACAAATCTGGATGGAAACAAGTCAGTTTCTACATCTTTTCCCTGCCATTTGGTGGTCATCTGTATTTTTCAGCTCTTCACCTTAGGTCTCAAGAGATTTTTCTTTTCTTTTCCTGATCTTCTATTGAACCTCTTGGCTGTT
Source organism: Pseudoxyrhopus heterurus (assembly GCA_032468235.1). NCBI lineage: Eukaryota > Metazoa > Chordata > Lepidosauria > Squamata > Pseudoxyrhopus > Pseudoxyrhopus heterurus. The sequence continues at coordinate 50,792 of JANHJO010007118.1, read as the reverse complement.
TATTTTGTCCCCCTTCTCAATTTTATCCAAGGATACATTTCACGTTCTACTTGTTTTGGTTTTAAGCTAATCTCAGCAATACCAATTCTCCAATGGCTTACTTGTACAATGTTATTAGCCTCTGTCCTTCTGCAGACCTTGTATTTATATATATATTTATATACCGGTATATATATATACCTTAACTACTGCTCCATATAAGTCTAAAAGGTACTCCATTGGCTTCAAAGGATAAAAAGGCTCTGATTTTGTAGCATCACAGAATCCAATTTTACCGCAAATTCCCATTGGTGGCTAGAAGAATAAAATGTTCCATTAGAGGCTAATGTTTCATTTTTATGAATGACATAGCATTGCATAGGAAGCATATCAAGATTTTTCATTTGCTACTTTTGGTACTTGGCTGTGATACTCAGACTAATGGACAGACATGACTGTATGAAGTTAGCATATATGAATTTTTACATGCATCCCTTAAAAAGATAGAATGCTGTAAAGGTCCCACATTTTACTCCTTTGGTGTAGGGAATAGTCTCCTTAGAGTGGCATGAATTTCAAATGAAACAAGATTTTGCAACTTTAAACCTACTATTGTCTCAACCTACAAGCCCAAGACTGTTAAAGTCTTTTTAATAAAAATTTCCTGCCATTTCATTGAAGACTACAAAAACCTTAGCATAAACCTTCATTGGAGGGATTTAAACAAATGCTTGATCTGTTAGGTTAGCAGTATTACTGGATTCCCGCACTGGACAGGCAGTGAGAAAAGAAGATTTCCAGGATCTCTTGCAATTTTATAATCTATGATTCTGTGATATTAGAAAAAGCTGAACATGGGCTTGGTTCACATAATATGGGGATCACCATGTGGGTTTATATAAGGCACTGAATTCCAAATTAACTAAACACGTTATAGTCATAATGAAGGTAAGCTATCCTAATCAAGGCGCTAAATTTTACAGGATTTGGGTGATTGGCTTCAGTAAATTGTACAAAGTATAATTTTTTAAAACTCCAGAACTTGCTGAAGGAAGGAAAAATTAAAAAAAGAGGAAAGACCTGAAAATCTTGGTTTCATTCATATATGTCACATGACCACGCCTGTTGGTAAAGTCTTCCTGCCTGCTGAAATTGTGCTGACAGGACCTGTGGACAGTTTTTCTTAAAATGATAAAAATTAAACTGTGCAAAGCTTTTGGGAGCTGTTAAGTAACTGGGAGGTAAGAGAATCCAGCATTATCAGTAAAATCCCTAATTCTAGGAAAGGCAAGCTCCCCATTCAGTAGGTTAACTCTGGTATCTTAAGAAATAACTCTGGGTCTTCAGTTTTTTTCAGTAAACTGCCTCAAAGTTCAGAACTGTTAACATATGAAGCTTGTGAAGGCTTCCTTTTTACCTTCCTACTGGAAACCGCAAAGAGGAAGTCTTGCCTACTGTGCTTTCTTTTTTTCCCCAAAACCCCAAGCTCTTTTCAGTCAGACAAAACTGTTTGCCATTGTTTAACCCCAAAATGCTCCACATGAAAAAGCTTGAAATGGAAAAGCATACATACCGTATCCTGTGGTCAAACAAACAGAGATGAGGAGAAAAGAAAAGAAAAGACAATAAGACAAATATTCAACACTTAAATTCTACTGACTGAGCAAAAAATGTCATATATTAACTAGGTATCTTCCTTACTCCATCAGATTATTCTCTCAGATTCTTTTAATGTTCTGCCACCAGAACAGAAAATTAAAAGAATATGTCTAGAAAACAAAGCTGAGATGATCAGAGGCTGCAAGCCTACCTCAGATACAAATTGCCTTCATCTACTGTGAAGGATCATATTGGCATCATAATGGCATTTGATCACAATGAAGCCCAGCCCAGCCAACCATGAGGCAGTGTGAGGCATAGCAGTGGTTGTCCTTCAGGAGGAGAGGGTTGCATTTGCTGACCAAAATTATCCCTAATCTGGTCTTCTACTTTCTGAGTATTTGCTTCAGGACATCATCCTGGTGGTCTACAGGTAAAGTGGACTTCATTATCCCTCCACCACCCTTGAAATGAGATTTAATCACAGTCCCACCATCTGCTACAAATGGGCTGATGAAATGGACATTGCTTTGCCTTTTGACTCAGAAATTAGACACCTTTGACTAGTCCTCATTATGCAACTGTTTCAGAACAGAATCTGGCCTTCCTATCCCTCACCTGAAACCGGCCTACACTGTTATTCATTTAAAGATTACGGTGTTGTGGTTAGAACAACCTATCACAATCGATCTTCAGTCATTTTTAAGGAAGTTCTATTGGTCTATTTATAGACCAAATATTAGAAGCATAGTGATAAAGATCATAGAGAGAAGCCTTAATGCCACTTTTCTAGATAAATGTGATAAGAAAGATACAAAACTAAATGTAATATGGTAAAGTAATCCCAAATGATTGCTCACTTAACCACAGCTTTGCTGTGCCTTGTTTTTAAATACCATATATTCTATTGCTCAGCAACCAGTTCCTTAACTCTTCTGATCTATGCGTTTTAACATCAACAGTTCTTGCATTAATTTTCCTCTTGTAGCACTCAAAAATAGGTAGCAATCTTGGTTGTGTCATTTAGGTTAAAAGTTCAATCAATCAGAATAGAGCTGGAGGGGACCTTGGAGGTCTTCTAAAACTAAGAGTTTTAGTCCAGCTGAATTTTGAAAGAGCAGTTGTGTGTCTAGAACAGGAGTATCAAACTCAAAGTCCGAGGGCCGGATCCGGTTGTGGGGTACTTAGATCTGGCCCACCTGGAAACAGTGAAGGACTGGCCCGTGGTGCTTCTGCCAGTGAAAATGGGCTCCCGAGTTCTGTTATCGGCTGCCACAGCCTCCTGCAACCCTCTGCCAGTGAAAGTGGAGGAGGAGGAGGCTGTGGGAGCCGAAAACAGAGCTCGGGAACCTGTTTTTGCTGGCAGAGTACTTGGGCCACCACAGGCACCCCCGATGGCGAGCTGGTCTCACCCACCCTGGCCACACACACACACCGACCCCCCCCCCAGGTCAAACACAATCCTGATACGGCCCTCAATGAAATCGAGTTTGACACCCCTGGATTGAAAAATTATCAAAATTTTCTATCATAAACTGGACCTTAAAAATTTATAGACAAGAGATGGGATATGGAAGAATAGTTTATTTGTTGTATTTTAAGAGAAGGGCATAAGTTGCTAAAATTCTTTATATTATTTGTGATGAAGGGGGAAGTAATTTCTTTAGATGTTTCTTTTTTCTGTACTATATTCTATCTTCTTTCTTTTCTTTTTACTTTCAGCACTTGTGGTTTTTTTCTTTTTATTCCTTTTCCAGTTTGTGTCCATTTTTATATTTTTAATTGTAATTTAGGATAAAATGATTATCAACAATAAATTGGACCTTAACCATGCATTCTTGCTCCCAAAAAAACATGAAGATGCAATCAACTTACCAAGAGATGCATGAGGAATTGCACAAAAGCATGTGCGTATTCAGGGACATATTTCTTGCACTAAAGAAATTAACACAAAAAGCCAACAAAGTGAATAATCTTCCAAGATTAACCCATGCCATAATAATCAATAAATTATTTCTGAGCATCTCAGTTAATTCCATTCTGGTTCCTGATTGAGATGCTCCTCGTCCATTGTTACCAAGGTATGTTTCCCCTATTATTAAGGGAGATGATAAGTGAATTACCTCATCTGCCATTTGGGTCCCCAAACTTTCACAATGCTGCTTGGCATAATCCTGCAAAGTCTGGATAAGGAAGGCGCTGTTTTGCAAGATTTCGCGTATTTCATCAGCCACCATCTTGCACTCATGACACATATCTACAGAACTCTGCCATAACTAAAGATAACAGAGGAGAACACAGGATTAACATACCTACTAATTTTTGTGCCCAAAGCTTATCTCATAAAGGAAGTTACTGTAGAAAGGGGTTAATACATTAACATCTCCAGAAACCCAGTTCAGTTGGGATGAATAATTTTACCAGACAATAGAAATAATGTCCACCTTGAGTGTTAGCTACACCCCACACAGGCATTTGGTGATCCCAAAATAAGGCCTCCCATCCACTTATGTGGGCTGCTGAAGCTCCCACAAGAAACTAATAAAGTATGTATGAATAATTCCTAATCTGATACTTTCCCAAATTCTCAATTACCATAGGAGTTGCCCATGTTATCTGGCTGACGCCAGGCTGAGGGAAACTAATTCCTGCAAATAGCTCATGCATACATCTTTACTCATTTTGGAGATTAGACAGATGATATGAGAGGATGTTGAATTTTGACCCTTATATAAGAGTCTCAGAGAACTTTGTCTGAAGGAGCCAGCCAGCCCTTATAAGTCAAATGATATCCCAAGTGTTCAGGTATCCCAAGCCTTTTAAGCTGGAGTAGCAAGGCCCCAGCCATTCCTCTGAGATCTTTCTGTCCTGTCCTGGTTGGGTGTTTGACTGGAGGGGACTAGCTATTTCCTCACCCAAGGCTCCGTTCGGGGTTTATCTTGAGGACTGAATAGAAGAGGCACATTAGCCATGAAGGGAGACAGCATTTCGGGAAAGTCTGTTATTTCAGGCCATTCTTCTGATTTTGGCTGGTTCTGAAAATTCAGGGCTCCAGCAGGGCTATTTGGTGGACTGCAGAGTAGAAAAGCACCACACACAATTTCAGGTCTATCCTAGAAAAAGCCAAAGAGAGAAACAATTTCATAAAAGGACCTTCCTAGTCTTTAAAATAGAGGAACTGGAAAACACTGTCTTCCAGGTCAAAGCTTAAGAGTCTTATTTATAGAAATCTTGTACATTTCTCAAAAGAAACTCTTGAGTTATGGACCAAATAAGTACTATTTAGCTAAGGTGAAAGCTTAAATACACACTTTAAAAAGTAAAAAAAAAGAACGTGTAGAAAAAAAACTATAAAAAAATGGGGGGTGGAAATAATAAAAGAAAAAGAAAAGAAATATATAAAGAAGTAATTTCTCCTTTTTCACAATTATAAACAATTTTAATAACTTATCACTTCCTAAAATGCAACAATTAAATTCCCAAATCTCATCTCTTAGCTATAAATAATACTTTAATGCCTGGTCATTCAGTTCTGTTCAGCAAAAATCCATTAAGAGTTATGAGAGATATCTATTTTGACCTTGATCCAATAAACCAACTTTTGATTCTTTTTTTTTATTTCAAACATTTGTGCTCTTTAATCCCTTCAAATAATATCCAAGAACTCAAAATCCAATGTAGGAAAGTTATCTAACTCACTCTCCTGATTTGTTATTTATGTGTCCCTTTTATGATACCAGTTGATATTCAGAATATCACCTTTTTCCAAATCATGCTTAGAACCTCATTTTTAAATACACATTCAAATCAATTTCAGTCTTGACCAGTAGAATGTGTTCCTTAACATCATTAACCTGCAGTCTAACTAAATTGGCAGATAATTCTTAAAATTAATTTCTGACTCCATTGTTCACAAATATCTTTCAATATATTCAACGTTAAAGTACTTTAATCCATTGTGTGTTAATAACTTAAAGTGTTCTTCTCCATTCATTATAATTTACTCTGGTTCCCTCTAGTGTCTAGCCTTCAAAGTCCCATCCTATTATAACTATTTTCCAAATTCAAAAAAACCAGTTGTTTCCTATGGGCAGGATATTTATAATCAATTTCAAAATCTCATTTCAAATCTACCTATAACTTTTCAGAAATAACACTCTAATCACTCATTTGCCATTTGTTCCCCAAAAAAGATTTTTTTCTAAATCCTTAAACTCATATTTAAAACCTCTTTTGCTAAGGATAGGAAGAAACTCAGCCAGTGAAGGTCAAAAATTTGCAGTTCCAAAGATGCTTAAAACTTCAAAAGCAGTAAAAGAAGTAATTCCAAAAATGATTAAGAATGGAAGCTCAGCTTAACTTTATATAGGCTACATTATGTCTGTAAGCTTAGTTGAAATCTATAGACTCCAAGTCACTTGTTGGCTCACCAGCCAACAACAAAAACCTGGGTACCTGGAGTCTACTCACAAGGATTACATGTAGGCAATCTCACAATCTCTCCTTTCTCCAGAGATTTTCCAGCCCCCTATCTCTTCCAACATGTCTTCCCCACTTCTTCAGACATCTAGCTCACCATGTCCTCACTGGAATTCCCCCACATGTGAATGGAGATAGAACATTCCCCCCGCAAAAACAAATTGTGTATGCTAATTACGTGGGTGTCACTGGTCAAATGTAGTACTTCAAAAGCCTGCAAAACCAGTTTCATCAGATCAGATATGAAAGGGAGGTGGTTTTGGTGACTTTCAAATGCTTTTTTAAAAATAAAATATCTCCAAACTTGACTGCAGAATTTTAATTTTAATTAAACATTTGTTCATGTTGGAGGACGTCTAAGGGTAACATACACAACCATGAAACAGAATCATATTTTGAAATGAATAAAGATCGTGACATTCAATTCTTAGAGTGCAGCTGCATCACCGTTCAGTTTTTTTACTAACAGTCTCAGGAAAAAGGCAAAGATCTGGAAAATCATGAGTCTGGAATTTGTTGTGACTTGTGATCTCAGTCCTTCAACAGGACATATGTTCCTGGATATCATAACTCCTACCAAGAGCACACAAACTCTAGTCCTCTAGAATTTATTGAGTCATTCATAGCAGAAGCACTAGAAGGCAAGACAAGAAACAATGGATGGAAGCTAATCAAGGAGAGAAGCAACCTAGAACTAAGGAGAAACTTCCTAACAGTGAGAACAATTAACCAGTGGAACAGCTTGCCTTCAGAAGTTGTAGGTGATCCATCACTGGAGGTTTTCAAGAAGAGACTGGACAGCCACTTATCTGAAATGGTCTCCTGTTTGAGCAAGGGGTTGGACCAGATGACCAAAGATATGTACAATGGTTCTGAGATAACATCTGCCAGGTCCTTCAGAACTCTGGAATGTAATCCATCAGATCCCAGCAATTTATATTTATCAAAAACAGACAGATGTTCTCTTAGCATTTTCTTGTTTATTTTAATTTTTATTTCTAGTCTGTTTTACAGTTATGTTTTGGTAGGTTGGGCTATGATTTCTTTTTGCAGGACTGATGCAAAGAATGAGTTAAGCAACTTTGCTTTCTCTCTACTGTCTGTTACTTCCTTGTTCCAAAGATAATTTACCTGAACTTGTTTACCAAGCTCTATAAGAATGACCACTCCTGTGTCCACCATCCTCTTGCATTTGATTGACCAGTCTTGGAAGGGAAGATACTGGCATCCCCTCTCAAAAAACTTAGCAAGTCTTTCCTAGAAAGGAGAAAGATATAGAGAATGACATAAGTTGTTTTGCTTTGCTTTGCTCTGTTTTGCTCTGTTCTGTTTTGTTTCTTTATAATTTTCCCAATGGCTACAGCAATCTTTGAAAACAGAATTGGGGGGGGGGGGTTAAGAATGAAAAACTCATTTTGAATAAAGCTAGTTTAGTGCCAGAAAGGGATCCTGAGAAGTTCATAGTAATGTTTAAGCCATGGTTAGTTTGATTACTATTTGCTGATTAGGTCATAATGGCCTAGTTCACATATCGCTAAATGATTATTTATGAAGATGGCATTTAATTTCCTTGTATGAGGTGCAATGACAATAAAGAAATCTACAATCTATTTATAAGCTACATTATACAGTGACACTAAACAAGCCACTTCATGGCTTAGTCTGAGGTCTAAATTAGAATAAAGCACAGAACATTTCTTTCAAATTTCTTAAAAACAATTCCTTCATTAATAAATCAATCAATAACTGTGTTCTCCCCTTCCCTCAGCTAACACCTTTAGGTACTACAGTACCCAAGCCTAGAGTACAGTACTTACGTCTGTAGAATTATCTTGAACAATCTTTGCCATCATGACTACCGCGAGTTTACAAACAGTACATCTAAGGTTTTTCTGAGGAAAAAAGAAAGAGAAGAGTGTTACTAGAAGAACAATTGTATTATACTTTAACCCTTTGTTTGGACTAAATTAGTTGCATAGTTCCTCTGAAACAAAACATAAAGTTTTGCATTGATTAAAATAAGAGTCCTATCCAAATTACTTACAATTTGGTACGATATTGAGAGGAAAGCCTCTACTGTAGTAGAATGAAGTAAGGTTATATTTTTGCTTTTCCTGTAAAGAGTAATAAAATACTGCCATTGTTGTTAGGGCTTATGAGATGGTTTAATCTCTTACTGCCAGAAGAAAGATCATGTATTCAATTACAACAAATCAAGGATAGTTGGTTGGGGCAATATCTGACATAAATGGCACCAAGACTCTAATATATGGCAATAGACTGTGTTACTCCTGTTGATACCTTCGTATTCTGATTTCATGTAATGGGACTTGCGCTTCTCACAGTCAGTCAATGAGATTAAATGTCTATCACTGGCATCCATACACTTTAGTGTCAAAAGCGGGCAGCCGGCGCTTTGTTTTCTTAAAACAAAGTTTCTCCCATCATTACTCAACAAAGCTGAGTAACTGGTCTAACAAAAAATTCTCTTTTCCCCCAAAACTTTATTAAATTTCAAAAAAGTATAAAATGCAAAAAAAAAGCAAATAAAAAAGAGTTTAAACAAAATTGGGAAGCAGAAACAAAAAGGGGGAAAAGCCATAGGGAAAAAAGGTTCTTTGATACAGATAAAAATCTAAAAGAGCCTTTGAACTATAATAAACCATAAAAATGCTACTTCTATCATCAATTGGTCTAACATACAATTCCTAGCCCAGAAATCATATCAGAACAAAATCCAGAACACTATCTTGTGGATACTTAGATATTCTCCAATATCTTTTCAAGTAAAGATGGGGATAACTTCCATAAGAACAGTAAAACAGAGGAAAAATTTAAATTACTGGCTCAACTAATGGTACTTGTCTCCTCCACAGTAGCTGAAAAATATTTTTTAAAAACAAATACAGGCTTATATGGCAGATATCACAAGGGCTGCTTCTGCCCATCAGCAATCACAGTACAATTTCATGGCTCTCTACTGCGGCCTTTAATCCCTCAGTATCCCCCTTCAGTTGTAAAGGAAATCATTAAGAATCTTGTTTATGATTGTGCAATTCAAAGAGATTTTACTGCCCTGGCGAATAATAAAATAGCTTCTTCATTTTTCTCAATTAAAAACTTCATTATGAAAAAAAAGGGAATTAATATTTCTATTTATTAATTAATCCATTACTTCCATCCATTAAAAATTGCTTCAGAATTTTTCAGTGTGAAAAGCACTAATTCAAATGCTAATGCAGTTTATTTTATTTTTATTTATTTATTTGTTTGTCAAACATGTAGAAGACAGCAGGTATAGGTATAAACATAATCAAAGGAAGTAAGTACAGATCAATGAGGACAGTAAGACAGGGACGGTAGACACGCTGGTATGCTTATGCATGCCCCCTTTACGGACCTCTTAGGAAGGGAGTGAGGTCCACGGTAGACAGTTTGAGGTTGAAGCTGTGAGGGTTTGAGGCTGTAACTACGAAGTCGGGTGAACATTCCAGGCGTTGACCACTCTATTGCTGAAGTCGTATTTTCTGCAATCGAGTTTGAAGTGGTTTACCTTGAGTTTGTATCGATTGTTTGCCCGTGTATCATTGTGGTTGAAGCTGAAGAAGTCGTTGACAGGTAAAACATTGTAGCAGACAATTTTATGTAATTCCTAAAGGCCATTTTTGGAATAGTCCCTACAAGATAGGTATTTTTAAGCTGAGAA
>JANHJO010007118.1:3171-21437 GCA_032468235.1 Pseudoxyrhopus heterurus | reverse complement strand
AATTGTATTTGCACAAAATTGGAAGAGTGAAGAGATACCTACAGATGAGAATGTGATTAGGAAAATACTAGAATGTGTGGAAATGAATAGATTAACATTGGCAATTAAGGAGAAAGAGCAAACTGAATACTATATTGTATGGGATTTATTCTATTAATGGTTAAATAATAAAAATGGAAGTTAGAAATAGGGAAACAAAATAAAGATATGTTAAAAGAGACAAGTTAATATGATGACTTAACATGTTGAATATCACTACGTTAATATTGTATAATCAATAGGTGGACATCACTATGTTAAATATTGCAGAATTCATGATTATTGCTTAACAAAGATGTTTGTACCCAGACAACACACTGTTCAACTGAAGATGGAATGATTGTATTAAAATTAAAAAAAAATATTAAAAAAAATGCCATTAAATTTAAGCAGTGTTAAGCCAGAAGGAATCCTAGAAGACAAAAGGCTGAAGTACAACATGGTGCCTAATACTTTTATTCTTGGTAGAGCAGTATTTAAATTTCCTCTAATACTTAGTGTAAAACCAGTTTGCTCAATTCATAGCATATTCATGTATTAAGCTTGTAACTTCAAGAAACTTAAGCACTCAAAAAACCATTGCAACAAAATAAATTCATTAGTTCAACTAGGAATAGGGAAAAAAATCAAGAAATGCCAGTAACAATGAAAAATAGTAAATCATAACCCACATAAAAGCTTGCTAAAGGAGCCGAGGGCAATATTCTTGTCTAGTGGCACATAGTTACATTGCTATTTTACAGTTGTTAGTGTCTTTCAAAATTCTAATTGTAGAAAAACAATAGCAGAACTGAGAATTTAGAAAAGGGAATTTATAGCTGTAGGAAATGATTTGATCATCCACAGGAACTGATGCCCTGCAAATTTAATATTTCAGCTTTACAAAGAGGGAGCATAGTGAATTAATCCCACCCTATGTGCTTGGAGAATAGGGAATGGGGACCATATTTTAAAAAAGAATTGTAATATTGGACAGGAGCTCTAGACATCCCACTTCATTTAGGCTATTCTAAAATTTCCAGGATATGGCTATACTGCTCACAAATTATCAGCATTTCAACTTGTATCTCTCAATGTATTAGCTTCCAAGTTAATTAAAATAATTTTTAAAAACACCACTGACAACATGTAGTTACATCTTTATTGAATTACAGAAGCTTCAGTGCAAAAAGAAAAAAAAATAGAATAGAGCAGTTTGTTAAAGCAGCTGTTTATCTTCCCAGGTCACTTCTGAAGGTAAGATATTATTCTGCACATCATATTTACATTAAGTTGTAAGAATTTGTCCAAAAAATATGAAATTGTTTCCTATCAGCAAGAAACTGGATTCTATACATACAAATGTGTTTTACCTCACAGAATGCCATTTTTCTTTCGCATGGAGTGAATTTTCCAACAACAAATAACAATCTCTTATAAAGGAGATGTTAACTACAATGCTACACAACAAACATCTATATTAATTTGCTGTTGCTTTTCATTATATGCTTATTTCAAAGCAGCAAGGATTTGGAGCCAGCAGCAGACAAAAACAAACAAACAAACAAACCACAATTGATCAGTCTGAAGAATTCAAGTCAATGCCCTCAAAAGTGCACCCAAGATATATAAAATTAAAAAATATATATTCCTAACTTTAACAATAATGCCGAGGTTGATTATTTTAGGAACTTCATTCTACAAATCTGTATTTTAAACAAAGTCAGAAGTCATGGGGTTTAAGGGCTTTAAAGTTTATTTATATATGTTCAACGAGCAGTACTGCTTTTGAGTCTGTGTGCTTGCTCCCCACCCCAGCGAACCAGCTGTCTTCACGCAAAAGTCATGACTGCCAGTTAACATTTTGCTCATAGACATTCTGATTTATCCCTAGTATAAATCCAAGAAAATGTCTACTCATGCAAGTAGATGTAACACTCTAGAGCAACGGTCCCCAATCTTTCTGGCTTGGAAAGTGGTGGACACGTGGAGCTTCGTGCACATGCGTGAGCGCCCACTGTTTGCGTAGCCTGGTAATGGGCCACAGCCTGGGGTTGGGGACCTCTTCTGTAGAGGGACAGAAGAGACAATCTTAATAGACAATTGTACAACAGGAAAACTGATACTTGTTTTTTTTCTACCAAGCTTCTTTTTTATTTTAGTTTCAGGAAATACACCTTACCAAAATGGAGGGAAAGAGCTCGGCGTACTAGGTGGACCAAATTAAGCGCGCCTCTTGATTTTCTAGGTAATAATTTACTGTTTTGTTTGTTGAAAGAGAAGCTACTAAATTTGTTTCAAAAATAATGGACTGATCATTCGTAAGCATTTCAAACTTGCACTATCAACTAGTACTGGCTGCACCTTAGGTTGTGAATGAACATTCATTCAGTGTTGGCTACACAGGCATTGGTACTTAAGACCTTAATTATGATGTAATTGTGGGCATACCTAAGTCATCCCTTTGGAAAGAATGGAATTGCCTCTGTCTATGCAGTTTTAAGTCAGCAGTTAAGAATTTATTTGGAAGATTTGTCTACAAAATAACTGTTCACAAAAGCATATCAACAGCTATTTCAATAGACAGCACTACAGTCCCACGCTTTAGGTTTAATTATCAGCAAGAATATTTAAAAAAAAAACAAGTAATTAAAATCCAGACACACCAGCACTGTCTTTAGTTTACTTACATATACACACATTATTATTATTCCTTCTCAGAAACACTGAACCCCATTGACCAATGACTGGCAGTATGTTCCCATGTACTGCAAAGATCTACAACTGGAGTTAGAAATATCAGTAAGTCAAAACAATGGATCCTTCCAGGATAGTAGCACTGCTACTAAGCGATTCATAAAAAGGTACTTGAAATGGAGAGGGAGAAGATCAAGATACTAAGATTTAGCTTTTACTAGCCTAACCCTTGGCTTCCATTTTCTTCCAAGAATGAAAAAAGAGCTGGCCAAAGATGATGTATCTTCTAGTTCCACACATGGCGCTTGCAGTGTTCAACAGCCTGGGAGAGAAAGAGGGAAGGAAGGAGGGGGAGACAGAGGGAGATAAAAGATATGCAAGGCATAGTCAGAGGAAACATGATTTATATCAAGATTGTGCTCAGAGTGCCTAGAGGTCATTCCAAAGGATTTCTGGGATTCTATAAAGTTGTTGCTTATCAAATATTTACAACTTTTTCAACCAACATCAGTGTTTTAGCTGGCTCAAAACCTGAGTGCCAAATCTAGCCTGGAAAAAATCTAGATAATCAATAGATGGCAGGAAAGAGAGACAGAAACCACAATGCTTTGATGCCATCTAGTGGTCTGAATTTTCCACAGCTCAGCTCTGATAGCCTAGCCACAACATGGGTCCATCTAGCTTGCAACTTACCTTTCCTGCTGTACACTGAACCATGAATTCCAGTTTATGCTATAATAATCATCACAAATTAATGAGGTTGACCCCTTATGAACAATTCTACTCGTGTTAGCTTAAACCATAGGATTTACACCAAAGGGGGAGGGAGCTGTTCCAGAGGTGGAATGAGGGCCATTTTATTTAATTTTTAATTTTATTTCATGTTCCAGCCAAATGTGGTGCAGTTAATACATTTCAAAGTGAAATAAAATAAAAATTTCTTGGAACAAAAATGTCTGCTTGCCATCACACAGATAACAAAACAGGCATAAGGAATGCCTTCTTAGGGAAGATACATATGGCACCAAATCTCTAGATCAGGAGTGTCACTCGGGTAGCATCACAGCGGCATCATGTGACATATCCAAATTTTTCCCCTTTGCTAAACTGAGCATGGGCGTGGCCAGCATGTGACCCATCTGGCCCGCAGGCTGTGAGTTTGATAGTCTTACCCTAGATGAAATTATGGTAAGCATTTTGGCCTGCCGTACGGTGACCAAATAAACAAATAATTACATTTTCCTCATCTACAGCTTGACTTTGGGTTAGGTTAGTTTGCTAGTACAATACTAAAGCAAATCAAGGAATTGCAAAGAGGGGCTGGCATTATCTATAGAAATTATTTTACTCTCATCAGACTTTCTCTCCATTTCAGTATCACTCTAGAATGTTTATATCTAGTGTCAGGTATTTGGGGTTCTGATGGTACACTACCCATCCTGCTCAACCACCCAAATGACACTAGATTTGATCTTCTCCAGACTATTCAAGGCAGGATTGCCATGATTACACCAATTTACGACTTCATGGTCTACTCCCAGAAGCTAGTTGATTCCAGCGATGCTGGACAATTTTCCAGCTTACATGCAGGTGCTTCTCTTGAAGCCTAGATTAAGATTCATGAAGCCATGGACAATGGAGATGATCTGGCCATGTGACAGGACTGATTCTGGACATTCTGCTTTCTCTTTTGCTATGCACAATCCATTCAGTTTCTTAGTATATCTCTCAGCTGACAACAACAAAGCCAGATTAGAATGCAGATAGAAGAAAACTCGTATTTGAGGGAATAATAGCTAAGAGCTCATTACTGAGCTTATTCAGTACAGACGATGGAAGAGAAGCAGGAACATTTAATGCTTTCACTATTGCATCCTGCTCTGGTGCTCTCTCATATTGGAGATATGATGGACAAGCCTTTTCAATGGCAATGTTGTAGCTTTGGAATGAACTCTCCAGTAAAATATATCAGGCTCCACATTTTTTTATGTAGTCAAATAGGTTTGTATTCTCAAAGGCATTTTTAATCTACAAACATGTTCATTTTAAACAGATTTGTTGTTTAGAAACATTTTTAATTACTCAGGATTCTCTATTTACTTCGGTGTTACAGCCTCCTAGGTGTTACAGCCTCCTTCAAAAAGGCAGAAACTAGGGTTTTTTTTGTGGCATTCACCAATCCCAATCCCAACAATTAATTTTAGGTGTATAAGCTGCTGTGTCACTTAGCACTGGATCTTGCTCATGCCTTCCAGCAATGTTCCTGCCTTGTAGAAAACCTCTCCCCATATTAACTGGCATAAGGAAATGCTGCTTGTTGGGTTTCTGTCTCTTATCTAGATGCCTGCTCAGTAGTATATAAAAATACTTACATTACACTGAGTTGCAGTTTCCATGTTCTTACACCAATACCCTGGTCCTCGGACACAGAATTCCGATCCCAAAAGAGGTTTAGTGGATGTTGCACAAACTCCAAGTTTCTGTGAAGTGTAAGGTAGTAATTGCAATTTACTTTTTCACCGTAATAAAAGTGTGATCGGTTCGTTCATTTATTAGCATTTCTACAAAGAATGATAAAGGAATCAAAGAAAACCCTATCGTTACAACTGACAAGTTATGTCTTGGTTGAACCTAAGGGTCAGAAAATAAGATAGGAACAAACCCCAGCTTTTCGAAGGGCATTTTAGCAACTTCACCAGCACCTCATGTTATTTTGCTGCTTTAATTTTGCATTTGCAATTTGGATTTGATAAATCCAGAATAAAAAAAAAAATCACTTTAAGATAAAGCATTATTGAGTTTTCTTTGGCACCTGCTAGTCCATAAATAGCTTTGAATTGTGATAGTAGATATCTAAGCATTTAAATGCCAGGTCAGTATTTATTTAATGGTACATACACTGAAGTGTAGTTCATAAGTAAATATTCTAACTTGCGGTACTTACACTGCACACAAAAGTAGGATCCATCATTTCTGCGAGAAGCTGCACAACTGTTGGCTCATACTGCTGCACAAACTGGACACACTGTTTATAAAAAAAATAAGCATCAGTGAGAAATGGAATATGATCCTCTACCAATCGATTATGTAACTCAGATGGGAACTTTTGAATTTAAGGGCCTTTTGTTATATCAAGTGCTATCTAGCCAAAGCTATTGTTGATTTCAATAAGATATTTGATATTTGTTAGATTCTCACAGTTAAATTGCAGATCTAATCTAACCAAATAACTTATTGGTCATAAAGTTAAATACATCCCCTCATTTAGGGACCTTTAGAATCTGGTCCTCCAATAGGAAGTGAAATGGTTGTAAGGGAACATGTATGTGTGTGTGGGAGAGACACAATGAAGATTGCTGGTTGCTGCCACCTCATTTAGATAAAAGCTCTTCCATACATTGTCCTGTGCCTGATCCATTTTCCCCTCTTTTTTTGCAGGACAAAAAAAATTGCTTAAACAAGCTAACTTTTCCTGGACCACTTTTCTTCACTGCATCTCATTTCTCTAAAAAGTAAACTGTAAGTTTAACACGCTCAGCTCTGTGACTGCAATTACAGGTAGACTTGTTCACTGACTGTTAGAAGTTATGATGGCACTGAATCAGGGGGACTTATGACCTGTCCTTGTAGTTGTAGCTGTTGCCAGCATTCCTATACTTACGTGATTACCACCTGCAACCTCCACTGTCAGCTTCTGATAAGCAAAGCCAATGGGAAAGCCAGTAAGAGGTCAAAGTGATCATGCAGGATTACTAACAATGGCAACTAGAACTGCCAGAACTGCCATTGTGTGAGGTTGTGTGACATTGGCCTTTAGAATTGTGTTGCTTAGCAACAAAGTTCCAGGTCCAATTATTGTTTGTAAGCAGGACTACCTGTGGGTGATTAGAACCTAGACTCCTGCCTGAAATTGACCAGACCTCAGTTGGTTTCAGGCTGAAGACTTTTGATAACAGGCCATGAAATTTGATGGTACATACTGCATTGATTCTGAGTTTTATTGTTATTACTGTCATATTTGCAAACAATCACTAAGCAAGGAATGACTGTGTATTGGATATGGAAGTATATAAATTAAAATGCATCCATGGATTCTTTGATACAAATTCATAAGAGTATCATATAGATAGGTGAAAAGAAAAGGAATATTTCAAACTCCTAAGCGTCATGCTTGTAGCTTGCAACTCCAGAACAGCTTATGTTATGAAATACAAAGAGCAACTCACTACATCAACTTCTTTTGAAGTATAGAAGTGATCTGCTCCTCAAAGAAGCAACCCCAATGTTACAGCTCAAGGCAACTGTTTACTTATATTAACTATTACATTTTGAAAGTATCGCCAGATCAGCAATCCAACAATGCAATTAAATTTCTACCATGCTGGAACTCAAAGTGTCCAGTTTGACATTGGTTGTGGAGGTCATTACAAAGTAGCAATCATTTGTAACTACTCTCTCTGCTTTCATAGATTAGCTTTTCAGAAGAATTCATTCACAGCACTGAAGTTTTAACACACGATAGCACGTTAATTACCTGGTCACTAACAGACTCTGGTAAGTAGCGGCAGACTCGTTCCAGAAATGCTTCAATCTCAGCAGTGGTAGCATTCTTTTCTAGTTCCTTGTCTGCGTAAGCAACAATCATCTTGCACACATCACAGACATTTCCCAATTCTGATTGCACTGGCACAATTTCTTCTGAGGGTACACAAAACAAAGATGTTTACGTCGAGTTAATGTCTATATTTACGTAAATGAACAAAAAAATTGCAATACCGGAAAAGTAAAATCCAAACCAAACATAGAAGGATTGATTATGTAACAAAGGATTATTCAAGTTCTCACCCTCTGGTAAAATGTTGTTTTTGCAGCATCTCAGCATCACACACACCATTTTAGGACTAGTAGCTTCCAACAACATGTCAAGAATAGACTTCCCATAAACTTCCACAAAGTCCTTGCACTCCTCTCTGGTTTTTTCAGGTAGCACTAAACAGACTTTCTCCATTCCTTCTATCATCTCCTCCTAGTATATACAAAGAAAACTACTTTGAGACAAGTTCAGTCACAAATCCTCACAAATCCTCTAGGCATCTGCTAAAACTAGCAACATGCAAAATTAGTATAGTATGTTCAACAGTACATTGAAATGCCGCATTAAAAATCATTATTTACAAAACACGCATGGATTAAATATTATATATTGAATAAAATGGGTATTCATTTTGTATCAGAAGAACACTGCAAGATGAGCTCCTCTGGTGATCCTCATCCATATATAGAATGCCACCACAAAGAAAGCCATTTTGTCAGAAGCCACCATTCCTCATTCGATCACACTAGATGGAGCACAGCTCTTGGAGAGCAAACTGTATTATAGAAGGTGATATTAGCAGTCTAATTTATTTCGTGGCACATGCATACCTCCGTCTTATTGCTTTCCAGAAGGCTGGCCACCTCTTCTACCATGATAGTACATACTTCACAGAGAGAGAAAGCTTCCTTTTGACTTGGGTTTGTCTATACAATTAAAAAAAAAAGAATTATTTGCAGTAGTTATTACTAGTACTACAAGAAACCAAGACATTGACAGCCACAGAAACATGAAACAGTAGTTGGGACATACTCTGAAGTTTATATTGGGTCACTGGAAATTGAACCTCACAAGAAAGGGTTACCTCACTAGTTAAGAAGGCAAAGCTTAAAACTTCAACTCCTGTCACCTGAAGGAACCACTCTACTTACATATTCCGACTTCAGTATTGGCTATTCAATTGTTAACCATAAAATTAGCAACCACCTTAGTATCTGTACAATGTGGTAAAATAACTTAGGTGTCAACCCTTGGGCTACTTCATTTCTTTCTAAATTAGGGCAGGACTGCAGAGCCCCCCTTCTAATGTTCAGAAATATAATTCACATTAAGCCAAGTTTCCATTCTCACTCATTTCAACATGAAAAGAATATTATAGCAGCAGTATTCCCACAATGGGTCAATACATCATGGCACTCCCTGTACCTCAGTGAAGGTAAGTCCATGCCCAAAGGAAGTAAACTTTTATCTGTTTGATAGTGCTTTATAAGGACTTGCATTACAAGTATCTATTAATGGTAACCATTGTCATTATGGCTGTTGACAAAGGCTCTACATTTATGGGGTCTGCTGTCAATGCGAAGGAAGGCCTATTCTTCCTACACATGCCAGGTAATATATTCAACATTCTGCTAAATGTGAAACAGAAAAAAAAAATCCTTTTATTTTGTGAGAGACAAACAATTGACCCATTATCCCTTTGAGGTACTTTTAGGGTGTATTCTCAGAGTCTTATTGCAGCCCCAGCTTGAGCCAGATGCATTCATTGGAGAAGCTTCGGCTTGGGCACAAGTTCGGAAGCACACTCTTTTGTGCTAGATGAAATATGGATCTAGCCTGAGTTTAAAGCAGGAATCTGGCCTTAGAACCATTTCATCCAGCTGGAACACAAACAGATCCCCATTGGGAAGACACCCCTGGAGTCCAACTTTTCAAGTCAAGGTTAAGGTTAGCAAAATGGCTGACCGCCAAGAAAAAATATTGATTTTTTTTAATGATATCAATGGTCAAGGCCCATGGAAAGAAACTAAATAACTGGAAGTGAGAGTCCAAGAACACCAAGCCATCATAGATAGTCTGTTTGTTCATATAGTAGTTTATTTCTAGCCCCCTCTCCAGCCCTTAGGAAGCCCCAAAGGTCAAGGACCCTTGATGCTGATGTCAGTAGCTTCAGTTTTTGCACCACCAGTGGGGTCAAGTCAAGTGAGAGATCTTGATGGTAATTGTTTTGAGGCCAAGATGTTCTCAGTGGAAGACTAGCCAAGATTAGACTCTTAGTAGCCCGTAAGAGCCATTCAAATATTGCTTTCTTCAATTTTCAGGGTACCATGAGTCTCAGCACATGGTTGACCCTTGGGACACCATACCAGGATGTCCAGGCATTTGTGATGGAAATTTTATATTCCTGGATCTTTTTGTTCATTTTATTCTAACTTTCTAAAAATTCATCAGGAGATTCCCTCTGTGATTGTTTCTTAGATTTTCTCTCTTTTACAATCTCCAGGCTTCTGATCTCTCTCTCAGAGCCATAAAAGTAATCACATAAGTTAGAGATTTTCACTATTTAAGAAGCTCATCTCCTTCTTGCTTTGGTAAAATGACATACAGATAGCTAAGTACCGTACCAAGTCTTACCTCAACTGGCTCTATCTTTGCTGGAGAGATAACTTTAGCAGGCACCAGAGCTTGGAAGGGTACAGATTTCAGGGAAGAACATAATCCCAACAAATTGCAAACATCCTGTGGTTGCTGAAGACATAAAACAGCAATGTAAGTTACTTCTATAGTCTACAAGGTAGCAAATTAGTTTTAATATCACTCTAATTTCATGAATGTAAAAGCAGTCCCCAGACGCCATGGAATAGTATAGATGTTATTATTTGTAAAGGAAAGAAAAAAATACATTTTGTTTCAAGCCCAAAACATGGTGTATCTCTGAAGTTCTGCCAAACTGTTCCACACAAGCAGTGGTTCAGCAGAATCAAAAGATAGAAAGTTTTTTCAGGTTTCAACCAAACCAAATCCATACTGGTCTTACAAAATGGACTAATTTTGCTTCTTTCTCTCCTCTTTCTATGTGTAGTCAAAAAACTGACCCCCCCCCCACTCCATTTAGTGTCTTTACTTACATCTGCCACCCATGACTGTGATTGTTCTTGCTTTCTACTCCCCTGAAACATTTTTTCTTTCAACATGATGCCTCAGTACATGTCCAAAAGAAAAATGCATGCAGCTCTGGATATGGACCACCCGGAAACTAGCTGTTAATCTGAAAAAAGTTGTTCACGTATAGCTTGTTTTATATATCCTTAGATGTTATGTATGCTTTCAGGTTGAATTTTATTCACTTCTGGCACTTCTACTCTACAGCAGAACAAATTATTTTTAAGTTTAATCAAACAACTTATTTTAGCAACTTTCATGTGTCCACAATTGATTTTTCATACAAAGCAAATACTTTAGAACAAATAGAAGTGTAGATTATGCACTCTTCCTGATGTTTCATAACCGTCCCTTGGTGCGGGATTTAAAAAAAATGGTGCTTCAATGAAACATGAGCATTTTACAAGATACATGCAGCCATTTTACTAAATTCAAGCACTATTCTGGTTAGAAAAGAAAATTTCTAGCAGTCATTCAGTGCTATACAAGACAAACCCCAATTTCCTTTCAGTTAGTATTTCACATTAAATAGTTTAAAAACAGTCTCTAATTTATAACTGTACAGGAAAAGAAGAGGATAGTCTAGATTATCGATGAGAAAACAATGTCTCTTTAAGTGCTGAACTACAGTTTCTGCAACATTCCTCACTACAGGCTGGCCGGGCTGCTGCAAATAACAATTCAGCAATATCACAATTCAGCAATATCACAGGGTTCCCATAGCCAAACTAAACCAGTTACAAGTAGTCCTCAACTTACAGCCACAATTGACCTCAGAATGTCTGTTGGTAAGTGAGACAGTTGTTAAATGAGTTTTGCCCCATTTTACAACCTTTCTTGCTAGTTGTTAAGTGAATCATTGCAGTTGTTACTAACACAGTAATTAAGTGAATCTGGTTTGCCCATTGACTTTGCTTGCCAGAAGGTTTCAAAATGACCCCAGGACACTATAACCGTCATAAATATGATTCAGTTGCCAAAGCATCTGAATTTTGATTACATGACCATGGAGATGCTGCAACAGCCATAAGTGTGAAAAACATCCTAAGTCACTTTTTTTCGGTGCCATTGTAACTTCGAATGGTCACTTAACAAGCTGTTGAGGTCGAGGACTACCTGTATTCAAATGTATATATTTCAAAATTTCCTGATCATTTCTGAACGCAAATATGGCCCACATATTAAAGAAATATAAGACAGAGTGTATTCATACAATTTCAAGAGTTCACATAATTGCTAAATACCTATAGCTGCTGCAGCTGTAGTTTTACCTTTCAGAAGTCTCATTGGTTTACCTAATTTTATACCTGTTAATCCTTCATAAAGGAGTTGACTGTCCCAGGAATTCCCTCCTCTGCAGTTAGTTTAATATATGCAGGAATAATTTTAACTCCTCCTACCGTCTCCTACCATAGCAAGTCAAAGCAAAATTTAACTAGAAGGGAGTATGTTCTTTAACAAAATAAACTACATAACTGTTCAGTTTAATTTGATCACTGATGTCAAATCTGAAAACTACACAAGTAGCTTGTCATTTGAAAGTGATTTGGAATAAATGTTTCCTTCAAGGGAGTTTTGAAACCTGGCTCTTTATGGGCCAGGTCACTATTGTATGCACCTGGTCTGTTATGAATTCTCAAAGTTTTAACCACTGATATAATCTTTATAATTGCTAATTTTACTTGGTTATGAATTGCAATGTCTACAGAAACCAATAATAGCTGGTTTTGGTACCTGTGAATTATTCTCTTTTTTTCCTCCCCCCGAGAAACCAGGAGAAGAAACTGGAAGCATTCTTTTCTGTTTGCGCAATTAGTTTGCTGTCATGTCTGTTCTCAAACTGCGATTTTGGACTAAAGCAGTTTTGGCCACAAACTAATTTGTCAGGTCTGAACCAAGTGACAAGCTACAATTAATCTGACAGCAGTGAAAACTTCCTATGACTTCTTTATTAATAAAGGAAATAATAAGAAAAGGGATTTTGTAGGGCCATTATCTCATCCATAGCTATGGATTACTTTAATATTCTGAACAGGCTTATTAAATAGGACTTATGAAAGATATGAGAACTGTTTTGATGTAGTGGTTAAAGCACCAGGCTAAAAACTGAAAGATTATGAGTTTTAGTCCCGCCTTAGGTACAAAGCCTTTGTACCTTTGGTGAGTAACTCTCTCCTAGGCTTATGACAACGACAAACCATTTTGGAAAAGCCTTGTCAAGACAACTCTAAGGCCTAGTCTAGTTATCACCAAGAATAAAAAACTGACTCAAAGGCAGAAAAGATAAAGCATTTTAGCCCTTATAAAGAGAAGGTAACAGTGGTTTAGAAAATGAGTATCGAAGCATGCACTTTCCCCAAACATTTTCTTATGAAAGCATATCATAATTATATATAAGTTTCCAGACCATCTTTGAAGCAGTTCAATCGTTCTCCCATTACCAAAGAGAGGTTTCCATACCATTTACATACAAAAGCAAATATACTAAAGTGTGATGCCATCTCTATATAGGCCGAGAAATGTCCTCCACATTTCACTCTTTTCCTCATTAAGGTATATATAAGTTGGCAAACAAAACACCGCAATCCGAGTTATAAATACATGCAACATGCATTTGCCAACCAAACCATGACAGGTGCAAGGTCCAAAGAGGTTTATTTAGGAAGCTCAGCATCTATTCCCAAATCATATCCTAAAACTATCTTGATCATTATGGCTTCAGGCTTTGTGGAATTTTCTGTGCATTAATTTTAGTTCAAAGCCAGATGGCCAAACAGGCTCATAATCTGTTTCAGAATGGCCAAGATTTCGTTTTAGACTCAAAAATGATTCTTTCCAGCCACTCTGTCCCTTGAATCTGTCAAAAATACCACACTTATCAACTATATTAGCAAGAGATCAAGCAACACTCTCTAAGTGGGGGGAGGAAATTTCTCACATACCTGCTCCTGCTGTTGACAGGATGGAGAAAAAGAAACACAAGAGAGTGTTAACAATTAGAAAACAATCAAGTATCTAATGGTTCACACCAACAACTTTTCATGCAAGAAGAGAGAAGGGCCAATTGACAATAGAATGATTATTTTTGCAAAATAAATTTTGTTCAATATTTGTACTTTCTGATTAGGCATAGACAACTGAATGCTTGAAAAACCTTGTGTTGCAGTCAACCCAGTACGATTCCCGGTATGAATATCATTTTGTCCTCACTGCCATATTCCTACAGAGATCTTCAATATAGACTCAAGAACTAAAAAAAATGCAGCCTGGTGGTACAACAGGATAGTTAGCCCTTAAGTAATTAGATAATTAGTCCAAAATGATTTTTGATGCTATCAGACCTAGTTAAGACATTTGCTATAATAATTCCAATGGCAGATTTCTAAAAATATTTTTGGAGCAAGATAGTAAAATATAGGCAATGTTAATCTTACCATGTGTGTGATCATCTGAATAGCCAGGGAGGAATACTGAGAAATGTAGCTTTTGCACTATTAAAGAGGAAGAGACATTGGAGATGGTTGGTATTACACAAGCTGCAAAACATGCCAGCCATATATAATCACTGTATATTTCAACAGAAGTATTTGTGATATATATATATTTTTATCTACACAATATGGAGGCATACATAATTGCATCTTACATTTCTCTCGTGACAATTAGGGTATTAAATCATGACAGCTCATTCAAAGTTATTCTGTAATGCAAGCCTGGATTCAAATTTACACAATCCCCTTAAAGTTGTCCTTACACATTCTGTACAGGCTGTAAAATTTACTTCATATAGTCAGAATCATATTTTACATTTATATTACTTTTAAAGATGGCACCTCAATTTCCAAATTGGCAAAGCTGGGGAAATTAAAATGCCAAGCCATATATTGTATTTCCCACTAGTTTTCAATAATATTAAGTAAAAATTACCAGTTCAGACAGGGCAGGACCCAAACGTTCACACTGTTCCTTGGCATGATCAATTAAAGAACTAACAAAAGTTGAATTGTTCCTCACAGAATCTTGAAGATCTGTTATCAGCTGAACACAGTCATTACACACATTTCCATTTCCCTGCAGGTAAGCATGAAGCAAATCTTAATTGAATATCATGTCACAACATCAGATGGCTATATAAATTTTTAAAAAATTGATACTGTTTTACAAACTCTATGCCTTCAGAATCTAGAAAACACTTTCTATAAAATCAGCTGACAATTCATTTCTGGTGAGATTTTAGATGAATCTAGTTATATTGAGTAGTTCAGGCAATTTTACCCTGCAACATTCTGACCTGTGCCATTTCTTTTTCTGTATCACTACACTAGGTACTTCTAACAAGATTTACTACAGTTATCCTGGGAATAGTGATATGTTTTATTCAAAATCAGCACTAAGATTTCTAAAACAAGAATTCAAAGGAAAAACACAGTCTTATTGCACTGGATCATGTTTAATAATGGATCTTATAGCTGCATTATGCTTACTTGTTTTCCATTTACCTCTCAAAATACTCTGAGTTAACCACAATTGTTTATACTTCCTTGAGTTTCCCTAATGTTATCCCCCTTATCCTTTAATTGGTTCAGTTAGAATGCATGATACAAGTTAAGGATTCAACAATGGTGGTTTTTGCATTAACACCACATGGAGGCTGTGAGAAGCATACATGATTAACCAACATGTTTGCATATTGAGAGTTCCTTATTGCTTCTGATTAAGGTAATGGGTTTAGGGTTTAAAGAAACAGTTTTACGTTTGGATATTTATGAATTTCTTTCTGTCAGCAAGATCAAAAGTTAATAGCAATTTATAGATGTTGTTATATCTATGTTATTAGCAGCACTTATAGCCTATTTGCAGTTTTAAATTCCCACCTTAGTTTCTTTCTTAGGTTTATCCTGAGGATAAAGAAGAAGTGGCACATTAGCCATGAAAGGAGATGCCAGTTCAGAGAAATCTAGTTCTGGAATTTTGTTGGACTGAAGCTGATTTTGTAATTTTACTTCTGCCAGGTGCTTCTGAAGAGACTGACATAGTGTGAGTGCACTGCATACAACTTCAGGATTCTCCTAAAGAGTAGAAAATAACACAAATTTACTTGTTTTCACCTATGTTAAATGCAGCAGAAACTGTGCAGCTAAGTACCCCTGAAAACCAGATTATCAAATCTTCCAAAAATAATTAGACTTCTTATTACTGTACATTTTTCCAATATCCCTGTTGCAGTGAATTTTGGAATATTGGGTTAAGTAAGAAAAATGTAAAATCTACTAATTTTGTCCCGTTTATTTAAGAAATATATAAAGCCAGTTGCTTCTGTAGCATTAGTGAATACTTACAAGTTCTGATTTGACCATATCCAGAATATTTGGCAAATAAGACTCCACTATGTCCTTGCACTGCTCTACCAGTTCTGATTCAGGAAGAAATTCACAAATTTTGTTGAAATATTCATCTATTTCTTCCTATGATAGAAGATAGACAGGTTGGTATAAACATCTCATTCAGGAAGAAATACGTAATTCCTAAATCACATTACAGAGAGAGAGATGGGCAACATCTAATGCCTGCTTATTGGTCAGTAGGCCACAAGAAGTCTTCTAGTGATGTGGTATATTAAAAGAGGCAACTCTGAAAATTTTCAACCTTCTTAACATAATTTTGAAAAAAATTCAAAGGCAGTAATGGGAGCATTTCACCCAAAGGTGAAATTTCTATTTCTATTCTCATCTTTCAAACAGAAAACGTTACACCCAAACTGGTTATTTTGCCATTAAATTTTGGTTACATTATTTTAGCTATATATTACCCATCTCTGCTATAGACTATTTGCTGGGGTGTTAGTACTTTCTACAAAAAGTAACATTAAATACACTGTGAAACTAAGCACAAGCAAATCTTTACAAAGCATCATATAACTATTCAGATGATTTAACTTTTGTCATCAGCAGGAAAAGCAGAGATATGTTTGCATAGCTGATGATCAGTCTTTTATTATGCGATGGAAGGATTTAAAGGATTTTTTTTATACTGTATATTTGACTAGTATTTAAGGCATGAGCTCATTTTTGTACTATTATGAAAAAGTATAGGCCTAGGAGCTCCTACTAAGAACAAACACAATCTAACTGATATTTTAATATCAAAATACCCCTTCAATTTTAGGAAATGCATTCATTGTAAACCTTGGTTGAAAAGCATGTGTCAACATAGTGGAGGCTCCCAGTTTTAGATCCTGCACTTTACTTCTTGAATAGAAGTATTGGAATTTTTTTTTAGAAAAGAATTCTTACCATTGTATCATTGCTCTTTAAGAGTTTCCCAACCACTCGTACAATTTCTTTACACAAGTCACAGGGAATACTCTCCTGAGGAGAAAAAGAGCTTTTGATAAATAAAATGACATTTAATTTTTAGACATATAAAGTATAATCTAATGAAAATCCAGTTAAGAGATTCCTGCAGCAGATGCTACTTAAGTTTACAGTGTTATTCAAGTTTGCATGCTAGCACAAATACATTATATGAAGGGTTCCTAACCTTTCTAAATGCTCCAGAGGACATTGAAAATGTTCTTTAATATAATTTTATTAATGATTTTGAAATGGAAGATAATAATGAGTGCAAAGTAATATAAAATAAGAAAAAGAAAATAAAAAATCAAAGAGAAAGCTAAAAGAGCGGGGGGGGGGATAAACAATTAGTTCCCAATCTTCTTTACAGTAGTTATCAGTACAATGATAAATTTACCTCTTACTCTATGGTTACAACTTAATTCTCTTCTTTCCATAATTTATCCTATCTAATAATCAAAACCATAAGTTCATTTTTCCTATCTTACATAAATAGCCCACAAGGGAATTCCAATCAGCAATAAAAATAGATATTTGTCTTTTCTCTGATCAAAGAAGTCAGTTTAGCCATCTCAACAATTTATGTCATCTTTAGCAACCATTCCTCCATTATGGCTAGTGCCAAGACACCAAAAATGTTCTCATGAGACACTACCAAGAGATTGCCTGTTCAGAAAATGATTACTAGAAAATAAAAATTCATACTTGAAGGATAAGGCATGAGAGTAGAAATAGAGTAACAAACTGAGGACTAAACATATTTAAGAGCTTATTAAGATTATGTTGATTTGGAATTTCCAAATCAAATATTTTGCACACCTTTAAAAAAGGAATTCAAAACGTAACAGTAATCACCAGAAGTTATTACTATATATACTCAAGTATAAGCCGAGTTTTTCAGCACCCAAAATGTGCTGAAAAAGTCACCCTTGGCTTATACTCGAGTCATGCGTCCCTCCAGACTAGCATCCTTTGTCTGTTCTGTGTCCCTCTTTGGGCCGATTCCCATTCCCATTGTAATTTTATTGGTATTTATTTTGATTATTGAAGCTTACCAGTAGCTGCCACATTTCCCACCCTAGGCTTATACTTGAGTCAACAGTTTTTGTTGGTAAAATTAGGTACTTCAGCTTATATTCGGGTTGTCTTATACTCGAGTATATACGGTAGACAGAACTGCACTCCCAAAGTGAAAGTTACTACCTCAGGCCTTGAACTTTGGTAATGAAAGGAGGCTAATATGCATCTTGCCCTTGCTCCTTTTGGCCTTCAAATTTACTGCCAGAAAGTATAACAAGGTTCATTTTACTGCAAATATAAATTTCTGTGCAATTTGGGGTCCTGTTTATTGGGATGCCACACCTCTTAGAGATCTGTACATATTGAATGTCACCACAACCCTCTTCATGTTTACTTCTATTTTTCAGCATGTTGGATTTTGT
>JANHJO010007117.1:0-14481 GCA_032468235.1 Pseudoxyrhopus heterurus | reverse complement strand
ATAGATAGATAGATAGATAGATAGATAGATAGATAGATAGATAGATAGATAGATAGATAGATAGATAGATATGGATATATTCAGCTTGTATACTACTAACTCCTGCATGCATATACATACAACTTCTTGCAAACATGCATATCCACAATGCAAATCAAATTATTCATAAAATACCATGGTAAATGAACAATAAAACTTCAATAAGAAAAAATATAATCAAATTTAATGATTAAATAATAGTTAAGCTTTAAGGGGAAACATCTCTTATATATTCAAACCTATATGGTATCTGATTAATCAAGGAATGATCTATGGGACAGATCAGCTGGGTCATCTTCCAAAATGAAATTAAATTTGGTCCAAGTCTGATTTTAACTGGGAGATTTTTCTAAAATATAGGCACTGGTATATAAATTAGCTACTCCAGACTTAACACCCCCCCCCCTTTCACTTACTTCACATACTGGTGCACACTAATATCCTGTTTCCAGGACAACTAAATGGGTTGGGTTGATTGTGTTCAGAGCATAGGAACAGTGTTCCCAATTCAACCATATAAATTTTCTTCCAGGAAGATTTATGTACAATGAACAAGCCTAGCTAATTTTCCTGAATAGCATGTGTTAGTACAATATAAAGCAGACTCAATCAAATCAGCCCTTCACATTGAATCTCTGCTTTTTTAATCAGTTCAAGGCAAACAATTGAACGAGATATCCCTAAATTGCTTTGGAGAGATTTGAAAGCAATCCCAATTTTATGTTTCAGTCATAGAATGTTCACTTGCTTAGAGTCAGGGGATCTCACCCACAGCCATAAAAGAAATTCAGTGTACTATTTGGTTCTGCAAAGTCTCACATGGTGCTACAACTTTCATTCCATATATTGATGAAGCAGGATGTTATTTTTTTTAATATATATAATGTTTTGTACAGTGTACAAATGTAATAAATAATAATTTTAAAGTCCAATTTGTGCTTTTCTAACACATTTTTGCACATTTCTAACAGAATAAGATTTAGAAATATGTAACTCCAGGTTGTACAAGCAGTATAATCCAAGTGAGGAGCAGAAGTGAAGTTCTCGGAAGAGAATAGAAGTGAACAAACAGCAATAAAACCCGTGTTGTTCTGTCTCAGGGGTATTTTGGTGGAAGGGGTGAGAAGATGCAAGGGGAGCATTTGGACTAATAGTCTCACAAAAAGCTCATTGAATGTAAAATAACACAAATGACTTTTTATTGTTATTCTTTAAATCTTATATTGCTTTATTTCATTGAATGCAAAGTTGAGAGTAGTTGTTTACTTATTTAGGAGGGAAAAAACCAGCATATAAAAGCAAGAATGGGATTATTTTGAATTGTTTTTAGATGTTGAATCAGAAAGTGCAACATTTCAAAAAGTGGAGAAAGGAACGAACTAT
The DNA here is from genome assembly GCA_032468235.1 of Pseudoxyrhopus heterurus. NCBI lineage: Eukaryota > Metazoa > Chordata > Lepidosauria > Squamata > Pseudoxyrhopus > Pseudoxyrhopus heterurus. The sequence goes on along the minus strand of JANHJO010007117.1, from coordinate 13,059 downwards.
TGGTTGAAAGAGAAAAGTTTCTTTATCCGTATTTTTAAACTGCACAACTTCACATCCTTCCTGCCTCTTTTTTAATGAGTAAGTTGAGCAGTATAGAGCAGCATCTGACCAGCCTCAAGCCCATTAGGTGCTATTGCATTATTTATGTTTTAAATTGATTTAACCTGAAATTAATTATACATGTGAAAAGGGGAAGCCAAAAAATCTGGCACGCAGTATTCTTATGCATATAGACTAGGGCAGGATGTCCTGTAATGCTAATATATTTAAACATACCCATTGACTTAGGATGACTTTGGCAAATAGGGTTGGATGTCTGACATTACTGCAGTGTGGAAAAGAGCGGGTTATGAATGCCAGATGTAGAGATATATGCCTTTGTCATTAATAAATAGTATGACTTGTTTGAGATGGATGACTATAGAAATTGAATAAATTATTTTTTATTTTTGATTCCCTGTGAACCTTTGAATTTTTCACTTTTCTGGATGTTGTCATTTACTTCTCTTCATCAAAATATGTCCAATTAAACTTGAACTTCCCTTTTTCTCTATTTCTTTCATACATAAAATGAACAATCAAATCATAATAAAGTATTTTCTTTTGAAAGCTGAAGTGGGCTGTGCCTAATCACTGAGTAGGCTGAAAAACTCATGCTTGGTATACTATTTCCAGATACATTGATATATTAGTTTTGATTAGAGCTAATATTATTATTTTTTCTTTTCTATCATTCTTAGGAGTGAACAATATAAAATATCTAAGAGCTCAGATATTGAGTTGGATTGATTTAGATTGGATTTGATGATTTAATGCTAGGGAACATTTGTAGAAACTATATAGATTTATATGGTGGAAAGAAGCCATCAATATGTCAAGGGCTTACTGTTTTTTCCATTCTTCTTCTTCTGCTGCTGATAAAGTTTTCCTTTTTGATACTCAAAATAAGGATATTTCCTAAAAACCAAGTGCAAATAACTTCCAAAGTGATTTTTTTTTATTCTGAACTTTAGAAGTAAACTTCCTATGGGTTTCCTATGTCTGTAAAAACTTTGAAAGTTTCCCAGCTCTGAACCTGAAGTATTAATATATTAATGTTCATAGTCCTCTTTTCTAGGTTTCAAGTTTTGTTGAGTGGAAACACTCAGTCCTTTTGCTAGGTGCCTGCCTGGCCATCCAAACTTAACTGAATGTACTCTTTAGAGGAAGAAAAGAATTGAAATTACACACAGTAGCCATGATTCTGACTTCATTATCATTTTAACACAGAAACTGTGGAGCCATATTTCTTTGCTCATAAGTTCTGATCACATGCTCAGATCAGTAGTTATAACCTATGCCTAGCAATTGGGATTATGAACATGATATTTTCTTCTTCATTCCATGAATAATTTTCTGCATCTTTAAATAATCTGTACAGGTTTCCTAATCTTCCCCCTTCTGATACCTCCGTATTCCTTTGGATATTTTACACTGTAAGATATTGACACTGAAAGGCAATCTTGTGTCTCTTTCAACAGAAAACACCTTTGATTAGCTTTGTAGCCATTGTATCTTGTATTCATATCTTTGATTTCTCTCTGTACATACAGGTCAGAATTATAATCATGAGCACTGGATTTTGCAGACTGCAGTGATGGACGATGTATTATCAGGAGAAGAATCATGCGTAAGATATTCCTTAGTTACAAGCTTCATTCCATCTCTAGTAGGCTACATAGTGAGCTACACATTGAACTGCTGATACAGTTCTACAGAGGACTGCAGAAAAAACAATTGCAACCAGCCTGCCTTCCATTGACGATCTGTATACTGCATGAACCAGAAAGAGGGTTGAGAAAATATCTACAGATCCCTCATATCCTGGACATAAACTGTTTCACCTCCTCCTCTCAGGATGCCACTATAGGGCAAAACAACTAGACACAAGAATAGTTTTTTCCCCTCATGCCACTATTCTGCTGAATATCTAATTCACACAGAAGTGTCTCATGTCTAAAGATATTTACATGTAGTACGGTTGTATCATTATTATCCTTCTCATCTTTCTTTTTATCTTCTACTATTGGTATCTTATTATATTACTTTGTTGTTTGTATGCACACTGAGAACTTATGCACCGACGACAAAATTCTTGTGTGTCCAATCATACTTGGCCAATAAAGAATAAAATATTCTATTTTATTAGGCTGTAAAAATTAGCATGTCACCATAAAAACCATACAATTATTTGCCCACTAGAATGCATGGTTGTAGAAATCAATGCCTATTTAATCCCATTTAAATAAATGGGGGGGAAGCAGTTAATATAACAGGCAACAAAATTAGAACCTAAAATATGCAATATTTGGATTTTTGAATCATATGTGAATATGAAAATACAAATTCTACAGCATGCAAAATGAAACTTCCATGTCAATTATGGTTCGGTAATTTGCAGAGCTGGCTAGAATGCAACAGTGCTATCTAGAAAATAATGTGAAACTTAATTCACCTGTGATAATAATGGATGTCCTGTGCAGCTAATTTCAGTTTGGTATTTTACAAGTTTATTCTCTGATGGTAAGTGAAATATTTTTGATTAGAAATAAACTATGTGTTCTTCATTATTAACTTTCTTGCAGAAATGGACGGGGAATATGAATTTTTGCTTAGACTGTTAAATTATAGTGGCAGTTTTGCAAAGCCACATTAAATATACAGTATAGTATACATTTCTTTCTGCATGATAGAGTTTTGTTTCTTTTTATTGCAATGTCTGATGGTCTGGTCAAATTGATGCATTTTTTTTTATTCAAAAGAGAGCATAAGAGAGAAAGCATAAGAGAGAGATTCAAAAGAGAGCTTAAGAAACCCATGAAGCAAAACCCTTCTCCTAACTATTTGAAAGATTTTCAAATATGCAATTCAAAATGGACAATAAGATGTAGGAAGTTGTGCTGTAAAACATCTTAGATTTCTATTTGGTGCCACAAAGTACTTGGAACTAACAATGAATGAAGAGGTAGAAAAAGAATATGGAAAAATATTATTTCCTATACTGGTAAAAGATGCAAGCACAGATGTTACATTCATGCACCCACACTCCAAAGCACATTTTTTAAAAGATTGAAGTAATGCACACCCATAGATGACCATCATTCTTTTTACTTAATATATAGGAGAAGAAAGGGTAGTCATCAGCAGATAGTAACGAGATATGTAAAAAAAAAAACCCTCTTCTATTTTTCTAATTAATTCATCTGCACAGTTACATGTATGGTGCCAACTTATAACACTTATTAAAAATTATATATTGTGTATCAATTAAAATAACTTTAATGCACGAGGTTTTAAATGTTTACCATGATGTTGAAGATTTTTAAAAGTTAGCTTTGTAAATTTGTTCTGTTACAAAATTACAAAAAACAATTACCAAAAAAAAGAGAGAGAGACAAAGGCCACTAGGAATTGTTTTCATTATAAAAATGAAACAATAATTTGATCTAAACCAGACAAAATCCAAACATAGTACAGTATTGATGCATCACTTAATGCACTCATCAAAGAAATCAATATTTTATTTATAATAATAACACATATGCATGTAAGCTGTGCTTAAGTGGTCAATCAAATATCACTCAGGGTAGCTCAGTGTTTATATAAGCCATTCTTCCATTTTCCTGTGCATTTCTTCCCTCAAGAAAGAGATATTGTTTATTTGTTTTACACTTTTTGCCTCATTCTCAATATTTTTGAGACCCCTTTAAACTTTAATAATAACTCTAGTTAATATTATTATTACTTGGCTGCAAGTTTTTTTCTTCCTCTTTTATTTTTCTCTTCCTTATTTACAAATCTCTTTAGCCCTCTGCTGACTTCCTTAGGCTGTCTTCTCTCTGGGTTTATTAAAAGCCTGAGAAACCTTGGAATCGTTAGACCATGAAAAGGATAGTTGTACAGTAAAGACAAGATCGTTTGGCTTTCTTGTAAGTAAGGTATCGTGCACCTTCCACATAATAAGAATGTTGTTGAAATTATTTTTTTCCTTTTATTTTCCCCTCAAAATTAATATCATTTTTATTAAACTGAATGTGAATGGTGGAAAGAGAAGGTGGAAGAAATATGAGACACAACCCTCACCTCATCTAATTAAAGAGATTTACAAGAATAATTCTTAGAGTCATTTCTCAATTTCTTGAAGAAAGAGGAATAAGCATGTAATCTACATCTATGTATATTTATCATATCTATCAATCATTATGAATCTATCCACGATCTATTTATCTATCTACCTATCCATCTATCTATATGTATCGGTATATATTTATCATCTACAGTCCCAAAGGTGCTTTCTTTCTTTCAAAAGGCAACTGGACTTTCTTGTTTTGCTTGTTTCACTTTCATCCAGGAAGCTTCTTCAGTTCTGATTGAATGGTGGAAAATTGAAGGAATTATATTCCTTGCAGTCCTTGCAGTCATGAGGTCATTAGCCGTCTTTCTGAGAGCCACTGAGGACACTGCGGTTTATCTGTGCCCTCAGGATCACCTGAATCCTTAAGTTCAGCTAATACATTTCACACAAATTTCTGAATTTGAATACCTATAACCATTTTTAAAAGAAGCAACATTAATACACACACAAACACACACACACACACGTAGAGATATTGCTAGTTTAATTAAGCTACCAATCAAGATTTCTAATCTTATTATATTAATTGCATTATTGATTAATTTTTTTTCAATGACAAGGATGATCAAATTATAATTAACCTTTGTGTGCAAGAGCACATGGAGTAATGAAACTAGAAATTAGACATATGCAGTCTTTCACCTTAATTTCTCTTTGAGGTTTTTAGAAAAAATATCTGGGGTAAAAGTGAAGAAAAATATGAATTTAGCAGGGTTTCACCGCAAGCATATTTTTGTCTATTTTACAACAAAGAATTCCTTACTGAACTAAGTATGTGGCTTATTAATAGATGAGATGGATCAAATCCACTGAAACAGGCTTCATTGTTTCTATGACTTTTTTTTTTTAACCAATAGTCTAATTGAAGAAGAAGAATGAGTAATTTTAGGGATTACTGAGCATAAATATTAAGGCTGTGCAGTGCTTCAGTTTCAAAGGGAGAAATGTGATTTGTAACATGCATGTGCCCATATATAGTACCTGTCAAACATACTAAAACACATGTACTTTTATCTCGAGGGCATACAGAGGCTGCAGAGGACAACTGCATATGTTGGGAGGAAAAATATCACTGATTGATCATCCAAACCACTGCCCAGTTCTATAAGTTATTATCTGTAAAGTAGCTTTTCCAGCACTAGATTCTGTACCAATTTGGAGTGTTATGAGGTTATTAGTGATTTCTGAGCTTGATTGATTTTACAGATGTTTAATGACCTAACTAGCTAACAACATCAATGCAAGCTGGATAATGAAAAGCTTGCAAGAAAACAACCAAGTACAAAGGGTGCCAAGTACTCAACAGTTCAACCCTAAACTACATATATTTTCTACTATACTTATTATCTATAATAAGAATATTGTACTAATATCTTCCTTCTACATACAAACATCTGGGGTCCAAGCTGGGTCCCACTGACATAGAATTCTGTTTTCAAGAAAAAACTCCTTGTAACTTATTCAGACAATTGATATTTGATATATTTGCTATAATGTTATCTATAATACTGGCTATCAGTTATCTTATAGTTTAAGGTAGTGTGATGTCTAGCCATTGTTCACTATTCGATCTTTGGCATTTTCTTCCAAGCCTCTAGGTAACTCCTTCTCTTCTAACGATGACATCGAGTTTGACTTTCACAGGAATTATTCAGTGTCTTCAGCTAGTTCTGATATAACCTGGCAGGAACCATGGCAAAATACATTAGAGAGACAAAGCTCTTGCTCTGAAGAATTCATGAACTATAACAAACAAAAGCTAAAGTACATACTGTGAGGATTTTTTTTTTTAATTGCCCTTGCTGTAGCCTTTGTTCAAGGCATACAAGGTGGCTGAATTTAGGGATTGGCTCTAGAAGTCTCACATAGAAAATAAATAGTCACAAAAACATGCAGCCATGGTACATACAGTCTCTTGATGCCCTTCTCCATTGCTAATGTTTCTCCATACCAATGATACCATCTTACCTATTCTCTAAAATCAGGAGTCACAACTGACATAAAGGCGTGGTTGATTGGCAAAACAAACTCCAGTGCTCTGGTTCTGGAGAATTTTAATGAATGCCCTCTTTTTCTTCTTCATTTGCTGAGAAACCTTCAGAAATGTAGCATTTAAATTACCCACAGGAGAACAAATTAGCTGTGCACATTTCCTTTCCACTGATCTTTTCTCCAAGGAATAGCAATGAAAAAGTGCAATCAAATATTTAAGGAAGGGAATCCCTTCATATGCTAATGTGCGATTTGCTTTCTGTAAAACCCTTTAACTTTGGAAGCTTATAATGGATTACAACTGCAAACAAAGCTCTTGGTTTAACTGGAGGATCTCTGTATTTAAAAAATGGAAAGTAGATTGTCAAGGCAATACCTGAGACAATTATTATGCTATCTGCCATCCTTTGGAAAGTAATTCCCTCGAAAATGAAACCTAAATTCATAAATTTGCTTCAATATTTACAACTGTGGAAGTTTTCTCAAACCTTTGCTTGACAGTGAAATAATCATCCAACCAAATTAGATACTGCTTTTTTTTAACTCAATGATGGAGGAATATGAATATGGGGGGGGGGGGAAGCTCAGCTTCTTTCTCCATGTTTCCACTTGAATAACTGCTTTGTAGGCAAAATGCATTTCACGTAATCTTAAGAAGTGGATTGTTAGCAGTTGCCTGAATAGGCCAGCTATACTATCTGAAATTGGAAATCTTTGCTAAATATGTTGACAAACTATTGCAGGCTTTTGAAAGTAAAGTTGCTATGATCATAGAAGCAGTTGGACATAGGAGATATTGGGTCTTGCATTCATGTCATTTCCCAATGTTCTCTTCTTGGTATTGCAGGAACAGGAATCTCTGGGACTGTTGCTTAGTTGGTTCAGCTGAGAAAATGAGCAGAACCTTTCTCACCAAATATGTAGGTTAATCTGTGCAAAGGGATTGAGGCCCTATCTGTTCACAATCTGGCTCAAAAAGACAATAGATTCCCTGAAAATCAAGTAGTCTGTCTTTAGGATACTATTCTAATGTTCTGTGTCCACAGGTGTCCTAAAGTGTTTCCTAGTTATTCTTGCCATGGTATGTTTGGCAACTGATTATCATATGATGCTTCCACTCTGCTGTTTTTGTTCAGGCTCATTTGTTGTCTTGTTTTTCTTTTAAATTGCTCAGCTTAGTTTGCTAAAATTGCCTTGATTACCTTATTGTATGATGAATTTGGATTCAAGGCACAAACAGCAGTTTTTCCTAATACAAGGGCAAGCCAATATTTGGGTAGGCTGTATAGTTATATTTGCCAGATGCCACAAGTTGACTGTCTTAACTTGGATTAATCAAAGTTAGGCACTAATGACATCTGGCAAATCTTTCTGGTCTTTAGGAGTAGCAGGATATTATTTGTTTGCTTTTCTGTGGGCCAAGTGATCATCCATGCCCACCAACATTAATTATAATAAAAAAACAAATGGGTCAGGAAGAAAGTATGCAATTGATCATCCATGGATCAGAGGTCATTTTGCAGAGGAACAGCTGCGAAAGTGCCATTCAGCAGTGTACCATCTGCTATTCGTTTTCTTAATGGTTGCAAGAGATGAAAATCACATTTTCAAAATACAGAACAAATATGGGCAAGCGTAGAGCAGGCGAGGAATCCAAGGATAGATTTTTCACAGCAATAATTGAGGTTGATAGGAGAATAATTCAAAATGCTTAGATGCACCAGGTTAGGAAAGGATACTTTATGTTATCCACATAGAGTTTAATATTTATTTATTTATTGAAACAATTTATATGCCGCCCAACTCCCTAGGGACTCAGGGCGGTGTACAACACATATAAAACAGAATTGGTCTTGTTAGTTGCGAAGTCGTGTCCGACCCATCGCATCTCCATGGTCAATGTTCCTCCAGGCCTTCCTGTCCTCTACCATCCTCGGGAATCCATTTAAGCTCGTACCGACTGCTTCAGTGACTCCATCCAGCCAGCTCATTCTCTGTCGTCCCGTTCTTCTTTTGCCCTCCATTGCTCCCAGCATTAGGCTCTTCTCCAGGGAGTCCTTCCTTCTCATGAGGTGGCCAAAGTAAAAGTAAAAGGATAGCTGGTGATGGCTTTTTAAACATTATTTCCTCAAAAAAAAAAATCCTCCAGAAGTTAAAAGTGTTCTAATCAGCTGAGAAACAGCTTGGATACAGCTTGCATGGGCTGCGTGACAAGCTATGTGGTGTCTGGCTGCAAGCAGGTGCAGAAGAAGTCAGGTGGCAGTGCAAGAGGTATCAGGGCATGGGAGGCCTGGTGCGGTGGTACTAAGTTAAGTGGGTAAGATATCCCCCAAAACTAAGACGTGATGCTTATTTTGGGGCCCAAAAGACTGGGTCTTATTTTCGGGGAAACACAGTTTGTGTATATGTATAATTTGTCCCCAGCACTTGTGGTGAACTTGAGTAAAAATGATCCTTTCAATCTCGTTGCAGATCTTGGGATCATTTCATCAATTAACCCCCCCACCCATCGCTCTAAAATTAGGCCAAAAAAATGTGAGTGAACCCACATATATGTGTATATGCATAATTTGTCCCCAGCCCTTCCAGATACATTTGATGATAACTCTTTGCAATTCTATGAACTCATGATTGACCCAAGTCAAAAAAAATACATTTCATAACTGAATGGGTATTTGACATGTATATTGATAATCATAATTAATGTAAGAGGTTCAGTTACCATTTTGGCATCTTTGATTTTTATTGTAATGTATGCCTTTGGATCTGTTTTTTTAAAATGTTGTGTAGCCATTTTATGAACCATAATTAAACTAACCCTTTTATGTGAATCTAACAGGCAAAAGAATGCCAAAGAGAGCACTGTGGAGAACTGAATCACAAGCAGCATTAAAATGCAAAGGAAACCAAGGCAGCAATCAAATCTTACTAGTTCTTCTGGAAAACAATAAAACTCTTCTTCCCCAGCAAGTGACAGACAAGGAAGAGAAAACCAGGAAAAGGGTTTTGAGCTGGAGAAAATAAGAGTATGTGGAAAAAACACATCAAAATATCAAGGGGGATAATTTCCTAGTTCAGAAAAAGAGGGATATATCTGGAAGTCAGTGGGAAGGAAAAGGTCACTTGGACAGCCCGTAATGCAGGCCTCGCCCTGTGAGGAAGGAAATAGTAGCTTGAATCAATACTCCATCCAACAAGGGATTCAGAGTATTTTTGACATCCTTGAGAATCCAAGAATGTCAGTGATGGAAAAGATCCACAGATCTGCCTATTGTGGGAAAAGCAAAGATTGTAGATCACAGCTGATCGTGCCCGAGAGGATCCACAATGGAGAAAAGTATCAGTGTTCCCAATGCAGCAAAAGCTTTAGTCAGAACATTGTTCTGGAAAGACTCACAGCAGATTGTTCATGGAAAGACTCACAGCAGAGAAAAGCCCTACCAGTTGTCTCAGTGTGGCAAAAGCTATAGCAAGCAGGCCAAAATGATAATACACCAGAGGACTCACATAGGAGAGAAACTGTACAAATGTCCAGATTGTGGGAAATGTTTCAGTCAGAATTCCAATCTGGTGATAACACCAGACAACACATACAGGATTGAAATCTGGTTTGTGAAAAAAGATTTTGTCAGAATTCCCATATGGTGATAGATCAAAAGACTCACACAGGAGAGAAACCGTATGAGTGTCCAGATTGTGGAATACGTTTTAGTCAGAATTCTGATTTGGTTAGACACCGCAGGACTCACACAGGAGAGAAACCATATGAATGTCCAGATTGTAAGAAAAATTTCAGTCAAAATTCCAGTTTGGCAATACACCAAAGGATTCACACAGGAGAAAGACCCTTTGAATGTCCTGACTGTGAGAAAAGGTTCAGTCGTAATTTTGAACTCGTGATACACCAGAGGACTTTCGCAGGAGAGAAGCCTTTTGAATGTCCTGACTCTGGGAAAAGGGATGGCATTTGGGAATGGATGGCACAGCAAGTCTTCAGACTTCTGTCTGGAGGAAGGGAGAATTATCAAGAATGTTTGTAGTACCTGTCTTGTAGGAGTAGCTGCACACCCACAGTATTCAAAGGCACACTGAGGCTATTCCCTTCACCTACCTCCACATAAAGCTTCTCCTGGCTGGTTCTTACTCTGTGGCACTAAGGCCCAGGCCGTCATACCTTGTTGCCAATTCCATGGGGAGAGGGCATTCCCCTTCAGTCAATTTCCTCACTGAAAAGGTAGCAGAAAAGAGATCTCCAAACCCCAAGTCCTGATTGTGACTCAGAAATGATGCTGTCCAGCTGCCCAGTAAGGCAAAATGCGTTGCACTGGTGGTCCCATTAGTGGGAGTCCCAGAGCTCATTGTGCGCAACATCAAAAATATTCATAGCCCAGCTTGCACACTGGCTAATCTTAATTTGGCCTCACAAATCCTGGATGCAATAAAGTAAGGCAGGTTCAGGAAGCAATCCTTGGAAATGGGCAGCCTTAATTTTGGGACATGTGCTTGCTTCAGACCTAACTGAAAGCTCACAGACAGGGACATCAAACATCTAAAAAGAATTGGCACAGAAAATTGAATACTATAAATTTCTTTTCTAACAGAACCTCTGCCCTGGCTGCTAGACCTGCATGGGTGGAGGGCTCTCCTTTTGGGGGCCACTGCCATACTCATCATGAGAATCCTCTGGTGCCTCCACCAGTGTATTTCCCCCTGCCCCAGTAGCCTGCAAAATCACCTCCCATTTCAACAGACCCCAAGCAAGGATGTCAGACAAATATCCCTCATGATGAGCCAGGTATACAGGAAGTACAGAGACCATTCTAATAGTGTGTAGGTTGGGCAATATATGTAAATATATATATATATATATATACCCCAAAGGGAGGAGGGATCCCTCCAAAGAGAGGAACAATAATTGGAGCAGAGAACTGGAATTTTAGCTATGCAAATGAACCATCCTAATTTTGCTGAGTTTGGAAGACACCAAAGAATTGCAGGTTTGTTCATTTCACTAACACAATTCAGTGGACTGGTTATATATATTTTTTTCTAGTGGATCACATTGCATAGGATCCCTCTGCAAAAGGACACCCATAACCAGGTCGGGTGAGGAGGAACCAAGAACCTCTTTTGGCTTGAGTCTCCAGCTCCAGGTAGCTTCAAATTTAAACATGCTGAAAGTTTCTAAGTTTTAAAACATTAAAATTATATTTCATGTTTCCTTTCACTCATTTTTGGAGTCATTTTTTTTTGTTGCATAGCTGTCGTCATGTCTCATTATGGTTAGGAGCTAAAAACCCTTAAAATGGCCAAAGCCTCTGAATCTTTGACAGGACTAAACTGTAGTGCATAATCGTACATTCTGAAGTAATGTTCAGAATCTACCTCAGTGAAGACATATTTATCAGCCATGGATTTCTGATTTTGGGGGGAAATAAAGCAGGACGGTAAGACAGGGAACAGAAGAACTTGGAAGAGCTTATGGTTTTGCTGGCTACCCCAAGAGTTCATTGCAAAGAATGTGACTTTTTTCTCTCTTTTGGAGATGTATAGAACCAAAACCCCAGAAGGCAAGAAAGGGACAATTGGTATTCTGAGTATAAAAATAATAATAGCTTATGTCATGATTAAGGATTAAGTACAGATTAGAAATAAATATTAATTGAATTTCAATATACAAAGAAGACACATTAAAACTGACATGAGGGAAATAACAGAACATCCAACAGAAAAACCCTCTTTCACAGCAATGCGGACCATACCTGTTTTTTCATTCTCCAAAGCTATTTAAAGAGCCACACAATGCCTTTTTTTTTTTAGAAATGAAAGTTTTCCACTATATAATTTCTTTTTCACAGCTCCAAAACCAAGGCAGTGGCAATAAATTCGTCAGCATCTTGGTGCTGCTACCACCGGGGTAACAAGCAGGCACCTTCAAGAAGACAAGATCACAGCAGAAGTTGTTAATAAACCTGAGAACTCTGTACTCAAAACCACAATGCTTTATTTAAAAATAAAGTATTAAAAAAAAAAACAATGCTTTTTCTTCTCAAACTACAACCTCTGTATTTTTTTTTACCATGTATTTACCATATAAGCTGCAGCAGCTTAATGGGACCACTCAGAAACTCTGCTTATGACTCACAGATATGTCAAAATTTGGAAGACATTCAGGATGCAGAAGGCTGAAACTCTGAATGTTGTGTTTCTCTAAGACACATTAAAAGCATGAGGGAAATAGCAGAATATAAAAAACCCTCTATATAAAAAGATAAATTAGACCCCTCCAAACTTACTAACGCTATATATCTAACAAAATTGAGCAAATTAAAAGGCAGCCCCAAACACCAGAGGAGCTAGACACAGGGCCAGGCAGAAGCCACCTCCCAATCAGAGGAATTCTCTGTTTCCTCAGAAGAAAAGTATGAAATGAACTCAGATTGAAAGATGAAAAAGATTTGTTATCTGGAGAGTAAGGGCAAGCCAATTACAAGTTGTTGGACTGGATCTTGAAAGCTGCAGCCTTGAATTTGCTGTTGGAGCAGCAGGAACAGCTCAAGGAGTAGATTTATGGATAAGAAGTTGATCCAGGTTGGTGTAGTGGTGAAGGTTACAGGTTAGAGACTTGGAAATACTCAGTTTAGTCCGCCTAAATGTGAAGCCATCTGCAATTTTGGACAGTTCTATCAGGCCTGGGCCTAAGCAAGAAACGGGGAAACCACTTGATTTGGCTGACTTGAAGGCACCAAACTCAAAAAATGTAGTGTAAGACTCAAGGACACTGGATGGAAAGCCGCAAATTGTAATTCAGTGTTAGCTTGTTGGAAGAAATATCCTTTTGGGTTCTGCTCCAAGTGGGAAGAAAGACACTGGAAGCATGGTGACTGCTTGGA
>JANHJO010007114.1:12452-23277 GCA_032468235.1 Pseudoxyrhopus heterurus | reverse complement strand
GGGAGGGAGAGGGAGGGGTTATGGGGGGGAGAAAATGTATTCTTTGTAAAACTTTTTAAATAAAAAAAAAAAAGAAAAGACCCTGATATTGGGAAAGATTGAAGGCAAAAGGAGAAGGGGACAGCATAGGATGAGATTGTTAGATCATGTCACTGATGAAATGAATATGAATTTGGGAAAACGTCAGGAAACAGTGGAAGACAGGACATGTGCCACATGGTCCATGAGGCCACAAAGATTTGGACATGACTTAGTGATTGAATAACAACAGCATCACAAATCCTCTGTGATGGAATATGCACCTGAGAAGCAGTTGGGGACAGTTTGGGCAATAGAAGCCTGTTCCAAAGAGAGGCCTGGATTAAAAGACGATGTAGTCCCAAACTTGAAAGAGGACAAAAAAGAGGAGTTTCAGTGTATTCACAACCTAGAATATCTAAGAATATATTTAGTAAGTGAGAAAGGTATGGCTTTAGTTTGGCAAGATTATGTCCATTAGATATAAACAAATAAAGGATTGAACTTGATTGGACTTTGCTGTGTCATCTATGGACTTCAGCCTGACATTCTCATTACTCAGTAGAAATGCAATTAATTTCTGAGATTTTATAACTATCTATCTATCATCCATCTATCTATCATCTATCTATCTCTATGACATCTTTCCTATTGTGGAAGGAATACTTTAATTCATTATTAAAATATCTGAACAAAATTGCAATGTTATTTTTCTCAGTGGTCTCCATTTGTAAAATATCTAAACTGATAGATAGCTGATGAAAATAAAATATGGGCTCAACCTGAACAATAACAGATCAAATTGAATTATCCAAGATGAATTTCTGATGGCATCTCTACCAGCCAAGAAATTTTCAAGGGATATAGAATATAGTGGTAAACTTAATGTAACTTGGTACGTCTACCAGGGTCCTCATTTCATCCAAATTTATTTTACATTATTTTAATTTTAAAAATAGAAATTGTCATGTTAAAAAACAAAGCACCAGCTTCTATTATTATCTTTGCTTATTATAATACCTCTGAACTGCACCTACATATTCTTGAAGGATAAAATTGATGGAGGAGGATAGCCTAATTACCTTTTTCAAAGGTGCTTCTCTATCCAGAAAAAAAATAACAAGAGAGATGGAAAGCACATTAATCATTTGCTTTTTATTTTCTGATGTGAGGGGTTTTTGTGCTCTTTAAGCTTGGTTTTTTTTCTTGCAAATGTTTCATTACCCAAACTAGGAACATCATCAGTGCTAGATTGTCCTTTCTTACAGTCAACAGCCATTAAAGCCACCATTTATTTATAAATAGACAACCTCTACAGGATGTCTGTGTGGTTTTCTTAGGAAAAGCTTGAAATGAAGTCTAAATCAACTTTCTGCTATATTGTATTCTCTCTTTTATATTATGTGCATGCTATTTGAAAATACTTTCTGTATTACTAATATATATTAAAGTGCTTTTCAGTCAATGGTAACCTGGGACCAGGCTGAAAATTTTAATGACTAAAATAAGCAAAGATGATAAACGTATTTGCTAGGCATTTTTAAAAAATGAACCAGAAAGTTAATAGTATTATTGAGAACAAACTTTAAATGTATTCAATCTGTGAATATATCCCTAGAGTACAGCTGTTGTGGTTGGTAAATAAGAACATTTGCTTTTGTTTCCTGGGTTAATTTGTCTTGATTTCCCCTTTTCCCATGATATCTTTTGATCATATTTGCACAAATGCAAAAATGTAAACCAATAAAGAGAAAGAATGAATTTGTATTTAATTCATCTAGAGCCAGGTTGAATTAAAAACTGATTCTTTAAAAGTAGTTCCCAAATTTATGAACTGTAAAAAGACCCCTGCAATAACCCATCGTATCTTGTTATTTCTGCTAGTCTTAGTAAATCTACCAGGATTATCCTTTTGTTCACCACAGATTTGTATTCATCTAGTATACCATCTAGCCTGAAATCTAATCTTATCTTTCTTTTTCTTTTCATATTTCCTACAGCTGGATTTGGTCACTATTTTTCCCCATGGGATGTCAAGAAAGATAACTTATTTTCCTATATATCTCATTGATGTTTTTTCTCTACTAAGTGGCAACAGGAATAACTAGCATCCAAGTAAAATATGCTAATTTTGTATCTTACCTTTTAAACTGATAAGAGAATGGCAAAGGGAGTTTGTAAAGAAAATCAATTTCTCTCTCTTTCTCTCTCCCTTTCAAGACAATTGGGGATTTAAGTTATAAATCTACATTAAACAATACAAACAGATCTACAGAGTTAGACTTAGCCTTTCTTATCTCAAAATTTAGTTTCTGAAGCACATCATGTATTAATGTTAATATTCCATTGAATTTTATAATGTCAGATAGATAACCTTTAATTCAAGCAGCTACTCATTTCTAAGGGTCAGACTAGCTAGCCACACAAAGATTATGGAGAAAAACAAGAAAATAGACACTATAATTAATAATGGACACAAATAGACATTGTGTTCATTTTCAGTATATTAACAGGGATAATGACATTCTCCTCTTTATTAAAAGAATAGATGGTACTTTAAAATGTAAAACAGGGTTCACAGACCATTATAGTTTTATCAAAATCCTAAAATTAATATAGTGGAACAACTTTCTCCCTGATATACATTTTTGTCATTTACTATCCAGCGTAGATTCTCCTGATGAAAGAATGCTTAATCTGTGTTCCATCTAAATTTTTTCCTTGTATCACTTGTCCTTTGCCATTTTTCATCTAGTATGGTTATACTGTGTCTAAAAAGATGCCCAATTATTTAATAAGTTCAAACAATGTAAACAATTGGTTTAAAATTACAGGAACCATACTGTATGCTCTTCAGAACTAAAAGTACAATTACCTGCTAGTAAAATGTTCACATCTGGTTTGAAAAGTACAAACATATATTTTTAATGATCCCAGAGTTGAATAGATTATCTGTTCTAATATCTGATTAATAATGCAAAACCTTACTTATTGAAGAATATTATTGACAATCTTCATGTTGTTTTTACTTTTCTTGAAATAGCAGTTCTTTTCATCAGATGATGATGATGATGACGACGACGACGACGACGACGATGATGATATCCATTCAATCATGCCAGATTCTTGGTAATTCTACAGACCAGCTGTCTCCATATTTTCCAATCATGTATGACTTCTTTCAGTTTTTTTATGCTCTGGCTGAGGTTGTGATGCTATTTAGCCAATGTGGTTTTTGGAGACCTCATTTCCTTTTTTATCATTGTTTACTTTGAGCATAAGCGCCTTTTCCAGTGAGTCTGATCACACTAAACCTTCCCCAACACCATAGGTCAAACAAGTTGAGCCAGTGAATCAAACAGTCCAGAATCAAACATATCAAAAATATCTGAAGAAACAAGAATATCTGAAGAAACAACATTCAGACTAAATGTTTGAACCCAAATTGCCAAGGTCGGAGCTCAAACCAACAGCCTAAAGTTGAATTTCCTTCTGTCTCATTTTTTTATACTCCAATATTTGCAGCCATAGTTAGTTATGGGAAACATGACAGAGCATAGTAATCTGTATTTAATTGCTAGGCTGATGTCCTTGTATTTCTACACTCATGTTCTTCATTCCTGTATGACCCAGGATGATTTGATGCTTTTTTTGGGGGGGGGGGCTGCATTCATTGTTTTTATTAATCTGAATACCAGGAACTTCAATCTTGTACACATTCAATCTCTTCATGGTATTATGATGTTTTGATTCCTCACAGTGATCATGAACTTAGTTTTTTTGATGTTCAGGAAGAAGTAAAATTTCTTGTTGTTTTCTTTTAATCTTTTTGATCAGATGTTTCAGGCCCTCTTTAGTTTCTGAGAATTGTGTAATCAGAAAATAAAAAAAATATGATGTTCCTTCTTCAATTTTCATTGTTCAAGTTCTAGCTTTCTCAATATCATTTCAACATATATGTTGAATACAAAAGACAAAAAAAATCAGCATTGTTGCATTTATTTCTCTATTTTGAACCAACCACTATCTCCATATGGTGTTTGCACAGTGGCTTCTTGATTTGTGTACAGTGGTTTCACCAGCTTGACTAGATATGTAGCCATCACTAAGTCTTCTAGGACTCTCCACAGTTTGGTTTGGTCCACACGATCGAAGGCTTTCCTCTAGTCAATAAAACAGATTTACTTCTGCCTTTATTACTGCATTTTTACAAATAATTCAAGAAGTTGGACATATCCAGTACACCTCCCTCTTCCTATTTTCCCCACAACAATAACCTGTTGAGATGAGTTGGACTGAGAGAGAATGACTTGCCCAAAATCACCCAGCTGGCTGTCATGCCTAAGGCATGATTTGAAATCATGTCCTTCTGCTTTCTAGTTTGGTGCCTTATCCACTAGGCCACACTGGTAATGTAGTTGCACTTTTGATATTCTTGAGATGTTTTGATGATTCAGTGTAGTTTTGCAATATAGTCAAAAGTGCCATGATCCCTTCTGAAGCAGCTTGAACATCTGATACTTTCCTTTCAATGGCTGGCACCAGACATGGTTATATGATCTTAAGGAGAATCTTGTTAGTCTGAGGGATGAGGGCAATTGTACAATATTTGCAGCAATCTTTGGAGTTAAATCTTTTTTGGCAATAAAAATGAATTATGGAATAGAGGTTTATCATTTCTAACAAAACTCTTAATTAGCAACCATGTTAGTAGTGCTGTGTATGGCATTGGATGATTAGTAATTTAGCTTAGAAAGTTCTACCAACTTCAAATAATTAATGAAGTTTATGGACCCACATGATATGCTATGTTTCTCAGAATGTAGTGTCTCCCTTATGACAGAGCATTACATATTGATGTTCCTGAAGACTGGACTATTCCACCCAGCCTTTGGTTAAATTGGATCGAACCACTTGTTGAATGAGCTTTGGAATTTTTTTTTGTACTGAACACCGTATCCCATCTTGTCAATCCATTATAATTTTATTTTGTTTTCTATATTGTGAGATAGCCAGAGTCTGTTTTGAACTGGGTAGTAACAAAATCAAATCATATAAATATATAAACAAACATTAAATTAAATATTTGCCTATCTGTCTTAACATTTCTAGAATCCATCCATGAACCATTTGCTTAGCTTGAAACTTAGGTGGACTAAAATAGCAATTAGCATTTTTGGGACTAAGTTTATGGATCAGTTCGATAAAGCAGCAAAAATAAATGAAGATAGAGATAGAAGAAAAATGGTTGCTAAGCACTAGCTCAGTGTTTGTTATGATAATATGGGAACATACTGAAATTAGTGCATAAAAATGGAATTATGAACATCAGCTTTGCAAATCATGCCCATTTGAAGAAAAAAAACCTCTGAAGATTGTATTATGTACTCAGGATTGAGTTCATGTATAGGAGTACTTAGATATAGAATTCTATTCTTTTCTTTTATGCCTAGGTACTCAGAGATTCATACAAAGCCTGAAATATTTGTATGCAATTAGTCTGCTTAGTATAAACCAGGTATGGATTCTTCTACCATTCGTTTTTGATTGTTACAACCCTGAAAAAGGTATTTGCAATAAAATAGGACATTTGGATTAAAATCATATCTTTTTATATGTAGACCTCTGGTTGTTGCTTTAAATTGAAATTAGTATAAGAGTCTGAAAATGGAAGTTTATACAATCTAGATATATTTATACTACTTTATTTTCATTTGAGAAAATTGGTCATGAGTTCAACATTATATGAAACACCTTTTATGTCTTTAGCCCTGAAATACCAGCTGCAGACTGAAAATATTAACTTTGAAGTTTCTTACTGAAAGAGTTAACTCCTATTAAATAGCAACCCATATGGCAGTTCGGCAACTCACTGCATTACTGCAACAATCAATCTTATCCCTACCTAGCTAGCAAGGAACCAGCAGGCCCTTTTTCCATTTGTACTTGTTTCCTTTGATCTGCTTCCCTTTTCAACTTTGCTTAACTTCCCCTTACAAGCTATCAAGCTCTTTGGCAAAGGTGTTGATCTCAACACCATCTGGCAATATACAAAAAGAAAACATTTCTCAGGCTCCCAATAGACAGTCCTGTGGTCTTATCCATGATCTGTTGATGTGATTTCTAGATCTGTGTTCCTCACTCACACACTACTGGTTATGTTTTCTAATAACTGAAGAGAATTAGCCGACCTCCCATCTGTATAGTATTTGGAGGTACAGGACTTATTGGTCTAAAAATAAACCTTTTGTTCTACAAAGCACCATTGGTAGTAAGCAAATGCTCATTATGTATAAAGCCTTATAAAGAGGAGAGCCAATTTCAATAGACCTCACATGAATTAGAATAGATTATTGTTCCAACCTCAAAATGCTTCATAGTTATATGAAGCCATGCAGTAATATATCCATGCTACAGAATTTATTCAAAAAGATAGGACCAAGAAAGAAAGAAGATATTACAATACAAACAGATCACCTATTAAAAGACTGCCACTGCCAAAATATCAATGTTGTCCTAAATGGCATCAACAGAGGAATAGTATCAAGCTCATGAGAAGTGATAATACCTTTCTATGCTGCACTAGTAAGACCACACTTGGAATACTGCATCCAGTTCTGGTCAACCCAATTCCAAAAAAGCATGTTGAGACTCTAGCAACAGCGCAGAGAACAGCAACAAAGA
Source organism: Pseudoxyrhopus heterurus (assembly GCA_032468235.1). Classification (NCBI taxonomy): domain Eukaryota; kingdom Metazoa; phylum Chordata; class Lepidosauria; order Squamata; genus Pseudoxyrhopus; species Pseudoxyrhopus heterurus. The sequence goes on along the minus strand of JANHJO010007114.1, from coordinate 16,575 downwards.
TGATAAGGGGTCTAGAGGGGTCTGGATACTTCCCAGGTCACTTCCAGTCCTATGATTCTATTTCTATATCTAAGGCACAAAAATCGAAGAACTATTAGATGGCAGCAAAGCAATACAAAGAAACTATTGCTGCCATGCAGTGGTCCTCCAGATTTTTGCAGTTAAGAACTGATCCTCCTACTGACTATTAGTGAGTTTGAATATAAGATTTGTATAGAAAAATCATGTTTTGATTCACAGTATTATTTATTCATTTAACTAGAAGTTAATTTTTCAGTCTTCAGTTCTTATTCTTCTCAGTTAATGTATCAGCTTTATGTTTTCATACTTATTAAATCACAAGATTGTGCTTAATTGTTAGGAACAGTAGTAGAATCTTTGGAGAGCAAAAAGCAGCATACAAAAGACTTCAGATACAAATATAATACAAAAAAGGTGAAATCAGCTAATGTAGCCTAGTTCTGAAATTCAGCAACTTAGAGATGATGTTAGTTTACTAAAAAGCAGCAAACATTTGAATCTAGGAGAGAGCATGTAGAGGGTGAATTCTAATTCTCACATTTTCTAAATCAACCTTATGCATACTGTAAGTTTTTTATTAATAGTAAGGGGAGGGGAGAACTTTGGCAAATTTGTTTTTTCTTCTTCTCTTTTCATGTAGGGCAAATATTTCACAATTTGTTACTATGCAATTTAGTGCTTTTCATATCTGACAATGCCTCAGTAATGACAGCCCATTAAAAATATCTGTTTAAAGTTTCTTCATTTAACTGCAGGCAGACTACTCACCTACGCTTATTCCCTGTAGATAGTTCTTTAGTACAGATGAAATGTATATTTCTTCGGTACTGAGCTGAAAGAGTCCTGCTGGTATAATGTCAGGGACAAAACTATACTGTGTCAAACTCCTGAATGAGAATGAGCAGTATTATGTAGCTCAATCTGGTTAATTACATTACTTGGGAGACTATAGTCACTCTCTGCCAAACCCAAAATTTGTGAGCCGCAAGAAATCTATTGCTTGGTATTCTCAGTAGGCTCAATGTACCCACTAGATGCAACAATTACCGATAAATTACTGTGTCCAACATGGACGTGCACTACTCTTAGTTTAAACTAAAAGCACCTCTTACCTGCAAAGGGCTTTAAATTTGGGACAATTGTGTTAAGAACAGGAGTAAATGAAAGACCAAAGGAATGAATACATTATGAATGGGAATAATTGTTTCTCCTAACTGAATTTGCACTATGTAATAATCCAGATTAAATTGGTTGCATAATTTGTGGGTCCTTATACATTTGTTTAGCCATGGCATGACTCTCGTATAACTCAGATTTTAGCTTCAGCTTTAGATTAGGTTTTAGTATGATATGTGTACCCAACTATCAAGTGCTACTGGACCATTCAGGATTTTTTAATCTTGGTTACTAGATAGATAACTAGGCTCAAGAGCATTGTATCCATACTACTTCTGAATTATGATATGATCCACTTGCTGAGAGCAGATGGAATGCTAGGCTCATGCAGGGATGATCAGCGATTACACAGTTCATGCAACATACATGTTAGGAAGTAGAACAGCTGTTCTGATTCAACACTGTTTTTATTAAAGTCTAAAAATACTCCAGGTACGAAACATAAGGCTTCATATACACATTGGCAAATTTCATGTGGCTTCAACCTTAATTCAGATACTTCTCCAAACAACCAATTCAGATCTCTGGCAAGTGTAAAAACATGTCCTGGTTTATTGCATGAATAGAGAATCAGGACAGAAAAATGAGAAAGATGTCAGATTTTTCGTAAAAAAAGAACAATATGCTAACTTGCTGTGGAAATGTCACTGTTATAAACATGTGGAAAGGTAAATGTTTGGAAATTTCCCTTTGCAGAGTTGGGTGAGTGTGGCCTGCAGGTGATGCAGCTGGCCCACGGGCAGCCAGTTTGACACCCTTTTAGAGGAACAGACCTCAGGAAAAGGAGGAGAAAAAAAGGAACTGGGAGTTTTCTCAGGATATGCCTCTAACAATATCTACCCAATTAAATGCCGCTGTATAATCTGTAAACTTCTGTATGGAATTCTTTTTTCATTATCTACTGGACAATTATTTATTTATGTATTGATTAATTATTATTTTTATTTATTTATGGCTTATAGACAATTCCAATCACAATGAATATTGAGCAGTTTATCAACACTGAGTATAGCCTGATACAAACCAATAGCCAAACCATTCCTTGGCCATGTTCATTAGACAGATAAGGCAGGAGTCCAATGCATAAATGGTAAATCTAAAGACTGAGATTCTGATACATATCCTTGTGAACCCCAGGTTCAAAAACATCTCAATACTATCACATGATATGACTGCTATTGTTTCAATATATTCTGTTCACCCATTTATCACTTGGAACAACTTAGAGCAATGATATGCAAGAAATAATCAGCCAGTCAATCACAGTTTACATTAATTAGTTCTTCTGACCCATCATTCCCAAAGACAGCTATAAATAGTGCAGCTGGCTGTCATTAAATAGATGTAATAAAGGATGAAAAATTATCACACTTTGACATTCTCATCACCAGAGAATAGCCTCAAATCTGACTTTAAACTCGTGACCAATCACTTTTCATCTTGAAGCATCACTCCAAGTTTACTTTCACCTGCTTCATTTTCGGAAGTTCTTCAGAAAACTAAAAAAAAGTTAATTAAGATCAGCAGAGAGAAAACCCCTCTTGGAACAATCTTTTAAGCACCCTGGTCACTTTAAAGCTAACAAGACAGCCCACAAAATGACATCTCAAATTACTGGAAATATCTCCAAGCACCAACCTTCTGGCTCCATCAATGATCGTTCATGGTGGTTCATGGCTCCAGGTAACTCATTAGCATGAGGAAGTAATCTGTGACATCAAACCTTTGGCAGAGCATTAGAGAGAAATACCATTTCCTTCTCCATATTTTGTCTGACCCTTTATCTATAATCTGCTCATCATGGGTGGTCCTTCTGGAAGCAAAAAATTCTAGTGATATAGCTCCTAGCAACATTGTGGTATAGAAACCACTTTACCATTATCTATAAAAGGGATGTTAACACAATTTAATTTAAATCATTAGTTATGGTTATATTAACTAGAAGCAGTAAATTTTTAAATGGCAATGGATTTTTTCATTCCATATTTAAATGTAACCAATATTGTAGTTTTTATTTTAATTGTTTTTTAGTTCATCATTTATTTTTTAAAAAAATTTGTAAAGAATTAGACAGGTTTAAACAATTTTATATTAAAGATAAGTAAAATATAAGTACCATTCAAGGAAGTTTCTAACATCTAAGTAACTTCTACTAAGTTTCTAAGTACTTAATGATATGTAGTTTTCCAGCATGGTATTTTTTCTGTGTTTGTATGTATGTATGTATGTATCTATGTATCTATGTATGAATGTATCTATGTATGTATATGAGACACAGAAAAATTAGGAGAAAATAATGGTTAAACACACACACACACACACACACACACACATATAGTATGTATATATATATACAGTATATATATATATACAGTATGTATCTGTATATACACACATACATACATACACTTATTTGAGTACACACACACACACACTCAAATAAGAAAAAAGAGGATCTCATACAATCATTAGCCTCCTGCGATTTTCAGAAACTCTTTGGAACAAGGCATTTTGTTTGAATATCCATTCAGATAATACATTAAACCAGAGCTGCCTTTGCTTTAGACCATGGTCATTTACTTCAGGTGTATTTTTTTTTCTGAAAAAAATTGCATGTAGTTTAGTTTGCTTTATGCCTAGTACCTTAACACTAAACTACTTGATAGGTAAAGGTAAAGGTTCCCCTTGCACATATGTGCTAGTCATTCCCGACTCTAGGGGGCGGTGTTTATTTCCATTTCAAATCCAAAGAGTCTGAAGACTCTCTGTGGTCATGTGGCCAGCATGACTGAAGGTGCACAGAATGCTGTTACCTTCCCACCAAAGGTGGTTCCTATTTTTCTACTTGAATTTTTACATGCTTTCGAACTGCTAGGTTGGCAGAAGCTGGGACAAGTAACTAGGGATTCGAACCGCCGAACTGCCG
>JANHJO010007113.1:253106-269610 GCA_032468235.1 Pseudoxyrhopus heterurus | reverse complement strand
CAGAGAATCCTCCCCCCACAACACTGGCCCCCCTCATCCCTGGCAGGCAAGGAACCCCATTCATATCCCCCCAGGGATTTTATATATATAGATATGGAAATCCATTAGTCCTACACATAAACACACACACACACACACACCTCTGTCAAGTAACCTTAATTTTTCTCTTTATGTGTGGCCTGTAGAAAAAACAACAAACCAACAAAAGAACTACAGTTGGTAATAAAAAACAGTCCTATTATCCAAGAGACCAAAGAGTAAATTTAGTGGGAACTCAGGCAGTATGCCCAGCTATAACAACACTGTTCTCAGTTTAGCGGTGCAAGTGGTTTCTTTAGTTACCAGTAAAACACAGAAAACCAGTTAACAAATAATGGGCTTTAAAATGGGCTTTCCCTTGAGAAGAAACAGAAAGATGTTATGCCCAAATATCCATAGTTCATAATAGACTTTCAACATATTTTTAAAGAAAAAATAATAGAAGGATCATACAGAAAAGAGAGCTGAGAATTTTTATCTTAATCCAGCTACTATAATTAAAAATAAAAGAACCATTTTAGAATATGCATTGGGGTTGTTTATATTCACTTTTAGCTTTTGGGTTAGCTGGAGGCAACTCAGCACTGTAAAGTTCAGTATCAGAAAGACATGGAAAAGATACACCCATAAAATTTGAATTAGGAGTGAGCAGAAATTCAAATCAAGACAAAAAAGTTGCTTACAAGTGTATATGAGTGCAAATGTGTGTGAAACAAGTGTGAATGTAATATCCATAAAAGTTTTATAAAAATTTAACTTTTTAAAAATGCATTTTTTAAATCATATAAGAGTTATATACTCATGGAGAAAGAGACAGTTGTGTTACAGAGTTTCCGACAGATGCAATTTTCATTCCTTTATATTCTCTGAGGCATTTGTTTTTCTTTGAATCTAGAGGTCTGAAGAGCCCTAACATGAAATATGATTCCAGAATAGTCTCTGTTACACAGTGTGGGCAACTATGGCAACTTTATGACTTGTGGACTTCTGGGAATTGAAGTCCACAGCTCTTCAGTTGCCGTAGTTGCCTACACCTGCTGTTTCCTATGCAAGTAGATACCCTTCAAAACAGAACTATGTGCTGCAGCCTTTGACCATTTTTATTTTTGAAAGATCTTTTTAGGATATAATTTGCAGGCTAGCTTACACCTGATTTGCGGGAATATGATTTGTTATTTTGTTTGTACCTCTTATTTTCAAGAGTTGTGAGCTTTCTGTTTTCAGTGTTGTACACATAGACAAATTGAGACAGTAAATAAATGCATATATTATAATATTGTTCTATATATTAGTAATAATGTTAATAAATCATGCATTATTAGACATACTGTTATGTTTTCTTCCAGTCCACTCCCATGTCTCATATGTTCCCTAGCCCCTCAGTCTTTGTAGTATCACAGTGCCTTTAAAGTCTCTAATAAACAGATGCCAGGGTAGAAAGTTTAATTCAAATTCTGTTTTCCAAAAATACCTTTTCCACGTAAGCCTTTTAATTCATGCACACAATTGATGAAAGCCAATTCATGTTTTTACTGCACAATCAAGGATTAATTGAACATCTAAAAAGAAAGACTGCCTTACATTTGCCCAAAAATAGCCTCTGCAATAAACTCTGAACATGTTCTGACAACCAAAAGTTTACTGATGCCTACAAGAAATTAATTTAACTGTATTGAATTTATTTGGAATTTGATGGTATAGTTGTTGCCTTCCTTTGCTTGTTGTATCTTTCCTGAATAAACTACTGTTTATATCTAAAGATTCATGGGTTTAATAAGGGAATTTCTCATTAAAATCCTTCCATGTGCAACACCACATAGTTTCGCAGTTATCTTTTAATTATGAATGAAACTTTCTACATGCACTGTCAGTTATGAAGCTGGCAAGTTTAGGTTCCATGATAAGTTTGGTTTATGAAACTAATTAAAGGATGAATGGAACAAATGGGTATTGGTAGACAGTGAATATCTGGAGGCATAAAGAGTCTATATAATTTTGATATAGAAAGTCAAATAGATACACATTTTACAATCGGTGTAGCCAAAAGAAAGGAAGGTGCATGCTGCTTAATTAACATTCCATTCAGTTGTGATCTTGAAGATACGGTCATGTTACTGAATTCTAACTCCCCTCATATTTAACCTGTGTGATCAACAATAGGCAACTCTAGGAGAAACATTACAATATTTGGGGGGATAAATGTTGTCCACTGTTGTTCTAAAGAAATAACTATTAAATCAAGTTGCAGTTCATTTTTCAACCTTCAGTATAAATCTTCAGTTTTTTATAAGGTTTAAAACTAAGGCTTATGTAGAAACAATTACTTAAACAATATTCCATGGCTAGGATAGTGTGAATGGTTGTTCTAAACAAAAGTAATTAGTCAAGTGTGTAGTTTGCACAAATTCAGCATGGTTAAAACCTACCAGGTAGATTTGCTTTATTGTGAATATTCACAGTAGAGCAAATTTACTGGGCAGGTTTCAAAAATATTCTCTTCTGTGCAGCTCTAATCATAGAGTTACCATGTAGAAAGTGAATCTCGTTTATTCAGTCCAAGGCACCAGCCTTCTTAGAATTCTCTAGTGACACTGTAGAAACTACTTTTTAATATAAATTTTATTGCTAGCATGGAAGAATGTATTTCCAGTTGTTTATATTTATTTTGAGGGTTTTTAAATGAATAACATAGGTTATTCAGTAGCCTTCCTTATTTTGTCCCAAGGAGAAGCTTTGAAAACAAGGACTCTTTAAACAAAATTGTGCCCGGAGCAATAAAATCCATTTCACACTGAATTATATTATACTTCTGCAATCTAACATTTCCATCCTTATTTCAGATAGATAACTGTTTGTTATCTTTATTTAACCCAGAAAATAATATCCAGGTTTTTCTGGCAAGAAAGCAAGGTAAATCAAAGACGTTTGGCCTTATTTGATTACAGTCAAGGAAAGTTTAAACATCCCTGTTTGCTTGCCTTCAAAGCACAAATTGTATGTTTTACAAATCTACAAGCAGCTAATCAGCAGTGTATTTTAATTTTTTATCCAAAAACATTTTAGACAAATATGAACATGCATTTCATTTTAATTAAATCTTACATTTGAAACAAGTATTTAATGGCATCCACTTGTCTCAAGATAAAAATTACTTGTTTGTTGGCATGAAAACAAAGCTAAACTACAATATATCTGCTGTACAGGTAAGCAGTAAGAAACATAACCAGCAGGAAAAATTTCTACTCTGGAAAAAATGCATTTGCCCTACTGCCTATTTGTTGATCTGTTAGAATTATTAATATCCATGCAGCTAAAATGAAAAGGTTGTCTCTTAATTCCACTTGTCCCTGAGGATCCATTTGCACTAGTTTCCAAGCCCTCCACCATTAAATACTATCTGGCAAGGTCTAGGAAGTACCTACACTATGGCATAGCCTCCCCCCTCCCCAAGATATGGGAGTTTCTAATCTCTTTGCTTTTTAGGACGGCCATTATCATGTAAGCTTTTCTGTTATATCAGGATGGGAGTTTGAGCCTGCATTTTTTTGCCTGTGTTTTTCTTGATGTAACATTATAGTGCAGGTGATGTGTTTAGAATTTTAGTCTTATGTAGTATTAGTATTAGGTGTTTTAGCCTTTCTTTTAGTATTTGTATACTTGTTTAGTATTTATGTAGTCATACATTTTTCAAATAAATAAACAAACAATACATTTTTCCCAATCATCTTATCTTTGAAATATTTCATGAAATGGATAGTGAAGAAATTGTTGCAACATTGTTACAAAGTAAAATAGGTGTAATTTAAAATCATGCTGGCAGACCCTTTTAGTCAAGAATTTTCCAGTAAATATATTTAGGCTGTATTTCCTGACACATTTTAATCTCTCTAGCTATTGATTTTTGTTCCTTCTACTAAGGATTTATTCTTTAGCCTAATCTAAAGAAAAACAAAAAGAAACAGGGATGGCCTTTACTGCCTAAAATTTTTGTCACTAAGCAAGTCAGATCCAAAATAGAATGTAAACCTTGTACTAATCCTGAATCAAAAGAGGTACTTTGTAAGTATAAATTCTCCCGCTCTCTTCCTTGAGCACTGTCCTCAGTTTTATAGAATATGAAGAATTAATAGTATTAACACACAATCATTAGTTACCAAAATGCAAAAGTCTTGTACCTTCAACAAAAATGCACAAGATGCTGTGAATATGTTCCTTTTAAATAAAACTCCTACTTATTCACAGCAGAAATACCATAAGACCAGCATTCTTCCATGAGAGGCAATGCAAGCACAATAATGTTCCTTCCTTATGTAGGACAGATCTAATGGAAACAAACCACTTTGTCATTATGTAACCTCACATTTCTTAATAGCTGACATTAGAAGCATCTACAGACATCTCAAATATAACATCACCAAATTTAGAAAAAGAGCTCTATTGCAGAACATTTTCTTAGTCATAAACATCTAGCAATCTTTACTATGTTTGAGTACCATATTGCCAGATTTAGAATTTTCTATAGAAAGATACAGCTGTTATCTTCGCTTCCCTCCCATCTCTTTCCAATAATTTATCGTACTGAGCTGATTATATATTGTAGGGGCTGAGTCTGCAGAGCTGCCCTAGAGCAACAACTGCAATTACAGAAAGGTCAAAAATGGGATTGCATTATGCTGCCCTTTTTGCAAACACAGAAAACTAGCAAGCTCTCAGGATGCTACTGTCAGGAACTACCTCAAAGAGCCCATAGAGTTTTTAGGTTTGTGCATGGTTGTCCTGTACGATGAGTAACCAAACTATGTATTATTAGGCTGCTCATCCTCACTCTCTGTTCTCACTTCCTGGTTTCCTTTCTGGCCTAAACAGATATAGATGGAAGACCTATTTTCTTTTCCTAATGAATTGAAATTGTATTCAAAGAATACAAATACCATAACCCTCATTTTCATAGGCTACTTGGAGGAAGTTTGGAATAGAGATTACTTACCAGTGGAAATATGTGTAAGTTACACTTTTTTATGTGACATCTGCATATCATTATGCAAATAATGCAAGTTGTGTCAATTTACATCATTTGTGTAAATGACATCAATTTGAAAATGGCATTAATTGATTGATTTAATTATAACATTACCTAAATGATTTCATCAATGAAGACAATCAGTCCATTCCATATGAAGTCCATTGCTTGGAGGTCCAGTAAATGTTTCACAGTAAGTGTCAAATCAGCACTTTCAAGAATTCTAAACCATTCCTCTCTATGCCATGAGTTCCTAAACTTTTTGCCATAACACCTCCATTTAGTGCAATCTTAATGTACATGCCTTAAAAACATAATGTAGGTGCTTTAAAAATCAAAACACCAAATGTAACACAAATGAACAACAAAACAATGTAATGACATTTTGGGAAAAATGCATTTATTGTAACCATGTATGACCAAAACTGAGCCCAAAATTTTTGACACTAAGCAAGTCAATTATTAAGTGACTTTTGCCCCATTTTATGACCTTTCTTGCTGCAGTTGTTAAGTGAATCACTGCAGTTGTTAAATTAGTAAGATTGTAAAGTGAATCCCTATCGTTTTTGCTTGTCAGAAGGTCGCAAAAGCTAATCACATGACCCCAGGGAACCGCAACCAACATAAATATGAGCCAGTTGCCAAGCTTCTAAATTTTGATCATGTGACCATGGAGATGCTGCAGCAGTCATAAGAATGAAAAATGGTCATTAGTCACTTTTTTAGTGCTGTTGTAACTTTGAACGGTCACCAAATGATAGTTATAATAACTACTTGTAACTAAAAGGTTCTTCACACCTTTCTTGGATTCTCTTTGTATCTCCCCCAAGTGGGGAGGTACACCTCACAGTTTGGGAAACACCTGTGTATTCACCCCCGGAGGCTCTATCACACAGCCACACTCTGCCACATAATTGGCCTATTAGTCTACTGATAGTATTTTTGCTGTGACGACACTTTAAATATTGTAACAACATTACAGTAGACCTCAATGCTCATCGTTAATTGGTTCTGGGAAGTGCGATGAGTACCAAAAATGATTACTGCCAAATTTTTCCTGTAAGTAATAATGTGGTGAGTCACGAAGCAGCTGACACCAACAAGTGAATTGAGTACAAAACAAATGATGAGTACTGTGACAAAATTGTAGTGTCAAAACGTGTTGAGTTCCAAATTTGATGAGTTTCAAAGCAGTTGAATATCATGGTACCACTTACCTATATTTGAGCACACCTTAAATAAAAAGAAGCAACTGCAGATTTGGGACTAATTTTTATTTATTTATTTAATAAATAAACAAATAAATAATGTGTGCAATATATTTATCAGACATTCTCAATCCAGATCAGTGATGGCATTCAATCTTGTTAGTAATCTGTACTGACAGATTTTCTAGTCAAACAATATATAAGACAATACTGTAGTAACAAGCAATAAAAGCTGGCTATAGGCTTCCCTGGATATAACTACTGGTACATCTGAGGTGAAAAGGAAAAAAAAACTTTATCTCACTTTCAGCAGATGTTTCACTGTCGCAGACAGCATGTATTTTTAGCTTTTTGACCATTATCAAATATGATGTCATTTTCACTACTGTGTCTTACTTCCATTTCCTTAATTTTACAATTAAGCATTACCGCATGCAAAGAAACTATACGTTCAATGTTGGCAGGTTTCTTGGATATGATAAGCAGATTATAAAGAAATATTTATCTAATGAACAAACATATAAAAAATTAAAACGTCTGCAGTTCTAAAATGAAATATTCTAACTGAAATATTAATAATTCTGAGCCAGCAGAATTTGAATGATTTATATTCCATTATTCAACCTGAATTATAGGTGAGCAGAGGTGGAACAGATTCAACATAATGTAGTACTGCAATTAGCTGTTGCAACAATATTTCCTTTTGTTACCAAAACAAGAGTCTCGACATCTATACAAAATACAGATAAATGTTTCTGTTAAATAAAATTACATGATATTTATTTTAATTTATATATTTAATTTATTAAAAGCCACCTGACTGCAGAATAACTCTGAGCACCTTACAATTTAAAAACCATAAAAATAATAAAGCAAAAAGTGTTCCATATTAATGGTCCATGTTAATGTCTCTTCATGTACTAAAATGCATAACAATGAACCCCTCGGCAATATTTTTCCCAGATGATTCATAAACCACAACTAACATGCTTGGATTCTTCCACAAATAAACTTGCTAACTATGGAGTTAACTTCTTCTTTTGTCTGGCTGGGAATGCTAAGAAAATAAAAAAAAGGATAGCATCATCCCATTTTATCACAAACTTAAACTCTGACCTTCAGCCGATTTTCAAAATTTCTGCAATTTGCAAATATGAATTAGAGTGATGTACACAGGATGAACCCAGTAAATGTCTTTGCCACAATTCAATCCTTATCCTCTTTTCACTATAGGGATATAAACTAATTCACAGAAACATCTGGGTAAATGGAGGCTACAGAAGACATGTTAAACACTGATTTGTTTCTTTATTTAATTGTATTTTTATTCTTTACATTAGGACCACTGTCAAAAAAAAATTCTGAGTAGTTTACCTACTGTTAGTGACATAAATTTAGGATTTGAAAGTCATGATAAAAAAGAAACAAATAGGGTGAGAGGGGACCCTACAAGTTTAGGCACATTCTTAAAATTGAATACAGCTGTCAAAGAATTGCCAAACAAGCAAACAGCAAACAGTCCAACTAAAAAGAAAAAAGAAAAGAGACCACCAAGATCACCCCTGCCAACATTGACCAAGCCACTAGAATATAAATTGAGACCAAACTGAATCCCTGCTAGCACTGATGATGTTATACGTCTGCAAGAAAACAATAAAGCTCAGGAGCACAAAGGACCCCATAAATACAACCAAGGACAGCTACCGTTTCTGAAGGCCAAATCACCAAGCTCCATTTTCTTTTTCTTATCCTTTATGTGAAGATTCAGAATATTTCAGTAGACACTCAATTCTCAACCGTCTGTAACAGTGTTTCTCAAACTTGACAACTTGAAGTTGTGAATACTTTAGCTCCCAGAATTCCCCAGACAGCTATGTTGTCTGGGGAATTCTGGAAATTGAAGTTCACATATCCTCAAGTTGCCAAGTTTGAGAAACACTGGTCTATAACATATATTTTTATTTTGTTTTATTTCTTTTAGATTCTTGCCCCATTTTTCTTGTAAGAGTATCTTTACATAGCATTCCCAACTCAATTTTTTGACCCAAATATAGAAAGACTGACAAAAAAATCAGTCCACAAACATCCATAGGGTTGAATGGATTCTGAGTCTTCCAATCTCTTAATAATTAATGGTGAGGTCAATTGTCCTATTTGTATGAATGCTTATCAACTCTTTTACATTGATATAATTCCATAATATATCAGGTGACATACTGCTTTTATAAACCTTATGTATAAAAGATTTTATTTTGCACAATAAATAGTACTGTTATTGTACACTGTCTATTGATTACTAAATGCATGCAATGGATCGTGTATATTATTCAGAAATAAGGGCTTGACTCTTTCACTCATATACTCTTTCGGCTATTGCAGTTATATGTATAACCTTTGAGTTCTTAGAAGTACTGTAAGATATTGTACCTGTATAAAAAATAATTAAATACTATAAAATACTACATTGGACTTGCATAACTACAATTGGTCAACAACCCAATTAAAGCATCCCTGACAACCTTCACTTGTCAAAAACACTGAACTACTCTTTTGATTCATGTTCTACGTCCAGCAAAAATCCTGAAGTTAATGGCAAAATTAGTAAAACATATTGAAGCCAGCCTCCAAAATCTATTAATGTGCTTGGCCCGAGCTCAAAATAGTCATTTGTGGCATCTGAATTTCACAGTAGATGTCTATGGAGATTCTCAGTCATCCAGGTCATAGTTATTCCAAAGGTGCTTTTTCAAGAGGCAACTGGACTTCATTGTTTTCCTCTGAAGACATTTCACTTCTCATCCAAGAAATTTCTTCAGCTCTGACTGGATGGTGGGGAATGAAAGGATTTATATTCCTAGCAGACAGCTGGTCATTTGCATTCTTTTAGAGAGTCATTGAGACCACCTGAAGGTTTATATGGTCGTCAGGGTCACCTGAGTAATGCAAATGAGGAGTGTGGAGTCTTCTTGGAACTGTTGAAAGGACTGTGTTGTAGACTGGAGATAGATGATGTCATATCCCTCCCCCTCTGTTGAGAGAGGCTGTTCAATTTGACATCGATGGCCTCTTTAACACCTCTTTCAAACCAGTGGTCCTCTCTGTCCAAAATGTGGACTTTGCTGTTTTCAAAAGAGTGGCCCTTGTTTTTTAAATGCAGATGGACTGCTTAATCTAGTTCTGATGCGTTTGTTCTCTTATATTGTGCCATATGTTAATGAAGTGGTTGTTTTGTTTCCCCAATATACAGATCTGAACATGGCTTACTGCATTGTACTATCTTGCTCAGTTTGTGTCTGGGTGTTTTATCGTTGGGGTGGACGACCTTCTGACTTGAGTATTCTTGAGACTGAAGTGTGCATGTATGTTGTCCTTTATCTTTTACAAGAATTAATGCATTTTCTTATACTCTATATGAAGTCCCAGATTGATGGTGCATGTATTCTTCAAGAATATGAAAAACATTTGTCTACAAGAAGACATATTTCCCTTTTCTAATTTTTCTAATGCAAAGACTAAAGTCTTCTGTAAGTTACAGGAAAGCAGAGAATTCATTAACATTTTCTCCTTGGATAAAATCAAGCAGCAACCTATGGAAAAATATGCAACATCTTTCTTCCCAGTTTTGCTCATAAGAGTTAAAGTTGTTGATTTAGGAATGTCTGTTTCTTATATTACAGACAGACATCTTATGAAAAGAGGTATATGGCAGAAATCTTCATGAGTGTGAATGAGTGAACCCATGGCTATTGACTTGGAAAGATGGGAGGAAGAGACCCAGAATTCAAAACTTGGGACTAACATATATAAGGAACAGAATTTGTGGGTGTTATTAGATGGAGAATTTCCCATTTGTGTAGTTTCATGATTATCTGCAATAAACTTAATCTAACTTTTTGAGCCTATTTGAAAATGTAGAGTGGGAGAGAATCTCATTTCCATATCTGGTATAAAACCCTAATACTGCTGGCCTTATCACAAATGGCTTCTTTCAACATTTCTCAAATGAGAAGAGACTTTTAAATTTTCTGGAAGTAGCAGTATATCCAAAGCACATAATCCAATTAGATACCATGCCATTGCTTTTCCACATCTTCCTCAAGAACCTGTTTTTTTCTCTAAAGGATTTTGAGACATTCTTATTTGTAAGAGTCCTATTTTCTGATATGTCTGTTCTTCATATAGTGGATCAGAGGTGAGAATAGACCCAAATTGGTCATTTTCTTTTTCAATTTCACAATCATCCAGTCTTACTGTCCAGTTCCTACATCAATTTGCAGCTTTTTAAAAAATAAAACTAAAAAAACCCAAGAATATTTCTATGTATTTTTCCTGAGATTTTACATGAATGCATGAATGTTTGTTTTATAAATATATTTTCTAATGCATTGTAATTGTTGTCTGCACACTGTCCTATTTATTTTTATTTTTTAATAAATAACCTGAATCTTAAAATTCAGAGGTCCATAAATATCCATATACAATTTAATTTGTGTTTAATTTGAGTTCATTCAAAAATGCAAATTACTCATTTTTTTATTTCACTGTTCTTTAAATTACCTTCCCTTAATCTTCATGAATGTAGTAAATCAAAGTAAAGGAAAAGATCAAAGCAACAATAATGTAGAACAAAATTAGAGGACCAATCTAAGTAATTCTGATCTACTTTAAGATCTCTCCAAAGTTGTTTTTCAAGCTGCCTTATCTTCAGTACTTTATACAGAACATAAGAAACTGCCTATATTGTACCAGTCATTGTCCATCTGGCTATATAGTTATCAACATGGGTCTTACATATATTAATTTATATGCACCTCCTGATTACTGACAAGGCAAGATAAAACTTTGTCCAGTTTTCAATCCCCGTGCTTCAAACCACAATTTTCCTTTTAGTAGTGAACTTGAGCATGTTTATTGGGATAGTGTAAAAGTCTCCGAACAGGATAGGGAGAAAAGATGTGAAGTTCTCTGTTTGTATTTGCTTGGCTGCATGCTGCATATGAAGCCATCAAGCCAGGGAGGGGAGTCTTGAATGCTACATTTTGTCTGTGCAATCCTATGTTCCCCATATGCATACAGATCAGTATTGATCATTCCACACTGTTTTAATGTTATGAAAACGTACTTATAAAATAAAAAAAAATCTGTTGAAGAAGGTAATTCAATCGCATTAGGAAAGCGTTCTAGTTAAATGCCAAAAAAACCCCAAAAACATTTTATTTGAAAAGGAAAGAGAAATTGATATGACTGGTATCCACAGTTAGCATAGCTTAGATTAGACACAAAATTGAACTCCAATCCCTAGGACAAATATCAGAAATAAGTTTGTGGGTATGCAGTAAGCTCACCCAATCATTTTTATTAATAATGGTGATTATGATGATGTGCGAAGAGACAGATGAATTGGTTCCAGAGAGACATATTTGTCAAATTTATTAATTTATCACAATTGAATAGCTGCCCATCTCACAAAAAGCAGTCTGGGTAGTGTAGAACAATCAGCAAACTATATATAACAATATATAACAATATATATATATATATTGTTATATATATATAACAAAACAATGTAAAAGTGTAAAAAGTTATTATTAAAATGAAAAAAAACTTTATAAAATTTAAAATACAGAAACCACATGGGGAGAGTAAAAAGATCAGCCACAATGGAACCATCAAATAACACCTCCAGATTCCTAGGGCCCCCAGACTTGCTGACATAACCAGAACTTGAAAGATTTCTGGAATGTCAACAGAGATTGTAGCTAAAGCTTGATTTAGAGTTGCCCACAACTGCATGTAGGCATTATACATACCTCTGCTGCAAAGGGGTTTAATAGGTAAGCATAGATTGAAGGTGGCTGCAGACAAGCCAACATGTACATCTCCCAAATCCTAACTGCACATTGTATAGATGTGTGTCCTGTGTGCTGATTAGTTGAATCCATTTCCTGTTCTGTGCTTTGCCGTTTGAGTGCCCCCTAGTCAGAATATTAGAATTTAAAGGAATAACTATTCTGAATTTTAGCAGTAAAAACCAATCCACTATTATTAAATTGCTATGCTGAATTTTCTGGTTGATTGCAAGTATGTTCTACTATATGGTCCAATATTAAAAATGTTTTCTCCATTGAATTGATAGATATTTTTCATGCAGACATTACATTTGAAATTTCATGAGAATCCCTATGAATTCCTGAAGAAATTCCCAGTTATTCAGCTTTTATTTAAGTACAGAATTACTTAACACAGTGTTTTATTACTATATCTTTCTCTGTCTTTTGCTTGCCTGATTACCTGCCTTCTTATCCTGTTTGCTGTCTGTCTCTCTATTTTGATTCTAGGTTGGCAGCTGCTGATGGTGTTACATTTTCATCATTTTCATATAGTTTAGTTGACAATTGTTCATAGGGTGGGCAGATGGATATATCTAGTCTTACTTTCATATTTGCTACAAGCATATGCTAAAATGCTTTCTACAGTCCTTATAGCTGTAGGGCATGTCAAATTTTCCAACTTTCAATATCGAAACATAGGGGTGCTCAAAAGTTGTGACATGCCTTGCCGATTGTTAAGATATTTTGGTTACTTGAATATAATTTAGATGTGCTTGGTAAGTAACTACATAAATATCATAACTTTTTAACACTTCATTTGTTTCATTTGTATGGGTTTTTACTAGATATGAGCCTGGCGTAAAAATCAACATGGAACAAAGTTGCTAAGAAGAGTGTAAAGAATGCAAAGCATAGCACGATTAGAATCCTGGCACTCCTTTCCTGGCAAAGAATACTTCATTTTACAGTCTCAGCTCCCACAATAGCAAATGCACACAGATAAATATAGGAACTGTTGTTTTATGCACAGCGAGATTTTGTGTGTAGTGCATTCCAATAGTCTTATTGTTTCTTTGTCATTTAAGCAATCATATTTTTTTCTCTTTAAATACCAGGTGGTCTTTGACTTATGACCACAATTGAGCCCATTTCTGTTGCTCAATGAGACAGTTGTTAGGTGGAGTTTGTCCCATTTTACGACCTTTCTTGTCACAGTTGTTAAGTGAATCACTGCAGTCATTAAGTTAGTAACACAGTTGTTAAGTGAATCTAGCTTTCCCATTGATTTTGCTTATCACGAGGTTGCCAAAGATACGAGCCCAGGACATTGTAACCATATTTATGATGGTAAATATGAACCAGTTGCCAAGCATCCGAATTTTGATCAGGTGACCATGGGGCTGCTGCAACACTCATAAGTGTGAAAAATGGCCATAAGTCACTTTTTTCAGTGCCATTGTACCTTCGAACAGTCATTAAATGAACTGTTTTAAGTCAAGGACTATGTGTATTGGAATGGGAGAAATCAATAGAAAGGTGTATTTTTTATTTTCGGATACCTGAGATAATCTAGTGCAGTGTTGCTTAATCTTTTTAACTTTAAGATGGGTGATCCGACTCCCAGAATTCTCTAACCAGCAAGGTTGAAAAACACAACAATTAAATGACAATAAATTATTAAATTATGCAATTTGTGACAGCATTTTTTTAAAATCTTCAGAAACAATAAAATGATCAATAGAACAATCTTGAAACAACAGAGTTGAGAGTGAAATAATAATTGCAGCAGCTTTTTTTTCTTTTTTAAAGGAAAAACATAATAGCAGACGCATAAATAGAAGTAATTAAACAGGAAACATAATCCATCTCAGTCATGAAACCTGACAAAGGCAACTCCTTACTACACGCATGATTACAGCTGAATACAAAGCATGAAATTTAAATGGCTTTGATTTTACACATACATATCTTCCCTTTTTTATTTCTTATCTATTTTGAAACCCATATTCTTTTTATGGGTCTGTAGAAGTAGATGTATCAGTTTATTGCATCCAAAACAACATATTATATTACAGAGTGATTCTACAGGGTCATCTGTACTTCATTCCTTATTTAATTTAATAAATAAATAAAATAAGGAGATAAAATAAGTAGTATGAACATGTAATTATATATATATATATGCAGACTTGCAATATAATATAGAAATTGTGCCAGTTATGATGCTTTTTAATTCACAACTAAGGTACAGTATAGGCAATATATTTTCATACTGAATGTCCAAATACATAAAGCAATAAGATCCCTTGACATCCTAAATTATATATAATTTTTCTTGATAAAAATATATAAAGTTGCTGAAATGTTAGATTTGCCACTTTTCTAGGAAAGTTACATCCTAACCTAACCTATTTTTTTCTAGTATTTTGAGTAAGAGTTATAATATTTTAATAAAAGTACAACTTTGCATGGAAAACCTATTGGATGAGGTTTGTTCCTAGGTAATCCTGCATAGAATCTCTCCATTTCATTTACTATTTGTTTATAATTTAAAGGAATTAAATTAAAAGTGGCATAACTACAGGTTTGGGAACTATGGTTAAATGTGGTTTCAAACTACAGCTGTTAAACATCAAAATGCAATTTAGCCTTGGAAAGCAGTGAATAATTTATGTGTTTTTTTCTCTCCTTTTTCAAACTCCATAGTTATATAGGATTATATAAATTTAATATAAATACATCTACTTGTTTGATTTTAGATCTTATTACTTTATGTATTTGGACATTCAGTATAAAAAGATATTGCCTATACTATACCTTAGTTGTGAATTAAAAAGCATCACTAGCACAGTTTCTACATTATATTGCAAGCCTTTACATACAATTACATAGATCATGCTACTTATTTTATCTCCTTATTTTATTTATTTATTAAATTACCTATCTTGCTATCTTAGGTAGTTCTGGGCAAATTTATTGGAAATATAATACCATCCATTTATTTTCTCAAATGATAAACAAATAACATTGGTTGTGCTTTTTGATGATCCCTAGAGGGAGTGGGAGGAGCATGGGATCGTATCATTGATCCCAGAATCCTGCTGGAATGATTTCAGGGACTGGGATTGGGGGGCACAGTGTTGTGCTGGCTTGTCTCTTTTCTTAGAAGTCATTTCCAGTCACTATGACTGGGAGTGAACGATCTCACGGTGTCGAAGTTTTCTCTGATCCTATTTAACATCTACATTAAACCACTGGGTGAGACTATTCGTCACGGTGAAATATCATCAATATACTGATGATACTGTGTTGTACATCTTTGCCAATAGTGAGATAAGCAATGGCGCACCTTTATTTCTTGGCCTTGGAAGCTCTTGAGCTCTGGATTGGGAGCAATATGTTAACATATTGGCAGGATGGAGTGGCTTCAGGTCTGAAACTCCTTAGTTCTTAGAGAATTGCCATCTTTGGCCATGATGCCATTTTGGCCACAATGGGGTTGCACTATCTCAGGCAGACCTGGTGCATAATCTGAGGGTTCTCCTGAATTTGCAACTCTTGTCTGAGGAACAGGTGGCGGTTGTGGCCAGGAGAGCCTTTGCACAACTCGGTATTGTATGCCATTCCTGGATCAATGAGCCCCTTTCACAGGCACCCAGATCCTGATCCCCATCTGTTTGGACAACTACAATGCCTTCTACACAGGACTGCCCTTGAAGATAATCCAGAAGCTTCAGTTGCTTCAAAATACTGTGACCTGCATTTTGTCCAAGTTCAAATGTGTCACTTTTTTTGCAAGAGCTACACTGATTGCTGTTTTATTTCCAGGTACAATTCAAGATTCTAGTTATCACTGTGCATGTCTTAGGGCCAGATTATTTGATGGACTGTGTCTCTCAATTACATCTACCTGGCTCACCGGAGCAGGAAGGCAGGGCAAGTTGTGATTCCCAACTATTAAGGAAGTATATTTGTTGGGATCTAGGAAAAGAGATTTCTCTGTGATGGCTGCCTCCCTTTGGAACATCATTCTCTTGAGATAAGATTGGCTCCCACCTTGTTGTTTTTTCACAAGCCCTTGATGGTACGGTTTTATCAACAGACTTGGGGACTCCATTCAAAGCCAATTAAGTGGCTTGCCTGATTCTTGCCACCTGCCACAGAGTGGGGTGGGGTGGGGTTAAACTGTTAATTTTTCATTGTTCATTGCTTGGATTTATTGTGTGAGAGCTGGACAGCTATGCAAATTTGTATAATAATAATTTGTATGTTTAATAAATAATGGAGATGATGATTTTGGGAGCTGCAGTGACTCAAGTGATAAGAATGCAGTACTGCAGTACTGCAGATCAGCAGTTTGGCTGATCAAATCCCACCAGCTCCAAGGTTGACTCAGCCTTCCATCC
>JANHJO010007113.1:179139-193127 GCA_032468235.1 Pseudoxyrhopus heterurus | reverse complement strand
TAACAAGCTCTAGCCAATGTTAAAAAAATCTTTACAATTTGGAAAACCAAAACTGATATACAAAAATACAAAATAAAACGTCTCCAATCCCTGGTCCGTGGACCGGCAGTAGTCCATGACATCCCAGAAATCAGGCCACACAAACAAGCGAAGCCCCATCTGTGAGATGGAGGCAGCACACGAAACCACACCCCTTCCCATCCACAGAAAAACCTCTCTCTATGGAACCGGTCCCTGGTGCCCAAAAGTTTGGGGGGCCGCTGGTTTAAACGGAAGTAGAAAAAAATATGAGAAAAAGCAGATTAAAAGCATCTGAATCCTGACTGTTTAGGAATACAACATTGTGCAAAAGGCTTGGTCATGCGGGTCTAGAACAACTCGCCATAGCTGACTTGACACAGCCATCTCACTCCAGCCAACTCACCATGGGCCAACTTGCCAATGCACGATAACTCAAGTGGGATAAGTGAATTGTGGTGGGCCTTGTCTTGCTTCAGGTTTGAACCTTCTCGTTAGAAGTTCTTGAGGCTGGGGTGAGCTGCAAGAGATAACTCTTGAGTTGTCTCACGTTGAATTGTCCCACAGCGAGTTATCATGTGGAGAGTTGTCCACGGTGAGTTGCCCTGCAGTAAGTTGACCCCAGCAAGACAACCAGGGTGAGATGGTCACAGTGAGTTGTTCCATTCTGTGGTCATGTTGTATGGCCAAAGTTGGAGTATCTCAGAGGGAAGTGTAAACTCTGAAAGGACAGTCTTCACCAGTTAGTATTTGCCAAGTATTTGTTGACTCTGGATAGGCACAGCATCCAAGCTCTCCAAAGTGTCAAAACAGGAAAATTGCAGAGTACAAGCCATGCTCCCTTAAATAGCTGTTCTCCTAGAAAAGCTCCTGAAATGGATTTGGACCCATTGAATTCCAAATTCATCCCTTACGAGTGTCATTACAAGGTTTTTAGCCACATCATCTTGAATAAGTTAAGTCTTGGCTGTTTTTCAAAAACGTCACTCTGGATGTTTTAGAGAAGTGTGCCTAGGTCAGGCATAGGAAGAAACAAAAAAGAAAAAAATCCCAGGATGGAACGAGGGCAAAGTGGCATTTTAGGCCACCCATTTCTCATCTGGCCTTATTTAATTTCAGTTAAAAAAAATTTACGCCTTTTCTCTGCAAAGCAAATGAACCATTTGGATCAGAATGGAAGTAGTAATGGCAAGTGTAAAACACAGTAAAACAAGTGTAAAACACAGCTTTATTTGTGTTATTTACTAATTGTTCTAACTACAGTTTTGTGACCACAATCCTAGTTTGGATGACACATGAAGCTCATTCACATCAGATACTGCTTCATTAATTTGCAGGATTGGTTTTTTTTTTTTGCAAACACATGCCATGATGGGAATACAATGTTGAACAATTCTCACTTTTGCATGCAAACTTTTGTTTTTTAAAGTCAGTAAGGTACAGTATTGCTAGCCTGTATCTTTCAGTACTAAAACTCAGGAAAAGTATTCTTCAGCATGAGTACTCTGTGTTTGAACTAGCCAATATAGACTGCTTCACACCTTTAGAAACATTTGTACAAATGTTTAAGTGGTGTTAGAGTTAGAGTATTTTCTCTTGGCAATATGCAAAGCAGAATGAGTATGGTGAGGAAACCTTTGCATTTAGGGACATTGATAAGATGTTTGTACCTTGTTAACTTTCAGGGGTTTGCTTTTACCATTCCAGACTAAAGCAAAAAAAAGTTTGCCTTTGACTGCTACTAAAGACCTCTGCACCTATCTGGATTTGGGGAACAATTGTATGTCTATACTGTTATCTTCATCCCATCTAAGAACATAGCAGGCAGCAAATCTAAATAAAAATAAGGGGTTCCCCCCCCATTGGGCTTTATTTTCTCTGTGTCATTCAGCTACTGGCATGTTATGTGACTTATCCTGTGGAGTTACTGTTTAACCTGACTTATCTAGAGAGCATGGTTATGTATGCATTCTCTGGCACTCCATGTACTTTTGATGCCAGTGAAACAGTTCCTGCATTGAACGTGTGCAAAAGAGCCAAGGGGCTCCCCAGACAGACTTGGCGACCCCCTTCACCAATCTCACTTGTACAAGTGGCAAAGACCCTGTTATTGTTAGACACCTCTGTAGGCGCCAGCCTACATGAGCCACGGTGGCGCAGTGGTTAGAGTGCAGTACTGCAGGCTACTTCTGCTGACTGCTGGCTGCCTGCAATTTGGCAGTTCAAATCTCACCAGGCTCAAGGTTGACTCAGCTTCCGAGGTGGGTAAAATGAGGACCCAGATTGTTGGGGGCAATAGGCTGACTCTGTAAAATTTCTTAGAGAGGGCTGTAAAGCACTGTGAAGCAGTATATAAGTCTTACGTGCTCTTGCTATTGCTATATCCTCAAAGGTGCCATTCAAGTCCGCATTGGCTCACAATGCATGAAGAAGACAATCAAATACCAAGCCATTTCTGAGCAGGTTGCCTACTGCCTGGTTTGGGGCAGAGTCCCAACAGGCATGCAAAGTTGGCATTGCCCTTAAATTAAAACTTTCCTCCTGAGCGTGGATGCTGCCATTTTGGTTTCACGATGAATGTCATTCAGTGAACTCGGTGTGCAGTTACTGTGTCTGCCTTCTTTAGCCCGGGACCTCCCCCACTTTCTGAGCAACCGTTCCAGTAATGTCTTGCTCTAGAGAGCTTTTATATAAATTGTAGTTTAGCCCATCTGATGAGCATGCAGATGGGGGAAATGGGTGATGAGTACTCAGGAAATGCATCTGGAAGTATGTAGAGAGGAAGTGGCAGTTGCAGACTCTTGCCTTGGAAAGCAAGCTGTGCAAAGCCATGTACATTGCTTTGGTTTTAGCATAATAGACTAAGTCAGGCCAACCATTGCGGGTTATGAACCGTAGGCTGTTCTTAGAATTATTGTTAACCCATTCAGTGGTTTATTCAGTAAGTCATAGTTGTCAGGCACGAACAACCAGTTCCACACATGAAAAGTTCAATTAGCTACTTTATTGCTCCTGCCTATTTCACTGGATTATTCACAGACAGATGGTTTTCACCTGGGCCAGACTAGATAAGGTCCAACTGCATTCAAGGAGGGGGTGGTGGTTGGATTTTGCCTTGTTATGCTTACGTAAAGATTCCAGACTAATACCCTGCTTGACTCCTCACCTCGACTTGTCCAGTCTCTCTCCAACATAAAGTACATGTAGTCATCCACTTAATGTCCATTTGTGGGGTGGAATAACTGGCTGAAGGAGAGGGGGCCTTTCTAAGAGGAATAAAAAAACATTCCAGCTTGGATCTGGTTTGTGGGAGGAAATGTCTGAGGTCAAACCCTTAGGTCTCCATCTGCTGTTTCCCAAGGGAAGATAGGCCGTCTGGTGAGATTCTTGTAATACAGGTCATCAGCAATAAAGCAATAATACTTGAATCTATTCACGGAATGATTTTGGTGGTTTGAGTTATTTGTGTCTGACAATTCATTTGATGAATAAAATTATGATGGTATGGGGGGGGGGAAGGCGATCAATCCTTGCGCTTGTTATCATCCCAGCATCCCCATGGTCACATGATCATAATTTGGGCACCTGGCAAGCGGCCTGTATTTGTGACTATTCCAGAGTCCTGGGGTCATGTAATAATTATTTGTGACCTTCCCAGAGGGCTTCCAACAAGCAAAATCGATGAGCAAAGCTGGATTTGTTTAATGACCACAGAAACAAAGATTGTAAACCTGGACGTTGGATAAATAGTCACATTGCTTAGCAATGGAAGTTCTGGGCCTAGCTGTGGTCGTAAGCCAAGGATTACTTGTGTGGCTTAAAGTGGTATGCGAAACAGGTCTACACATTCATAATCTCATGAAGAGCAGATAGGATCAAGATGTTGAAGGATGAGTCATGCAAAGAACATTCCAGAAGCTTGCTTAGCTGGACCTTTCCCTTAGTTTTTCCCTTATCTCCATGGGGACCATTATCACCAACTAGGAAAGAGAATAGATTTTTGTTTCTAAATTATATTCTAGGCATTTTTATTTATAATTAACTGGATACCTGTGCTTCACGACGAAACTTTGTGATCGAGCTATGCAGGAGAAATTCGGTTCACAATCCGTTGGCTCAGTGGTGGTCGGTGATTGAAACACATAAGGGAATATCGCTTCTGCCACCTTGAGTCCGAAAGCAGTTCCATAGGTAGAAGGCATAGACATTTTGGTAAGGTACCAATGTTTAGTACTGTAAGGAGCTCCAGACCGCTCCTGAGTGAAGGAGTGGAACGTCTGCCAGTTTTAACTGAGGTAACAGAATGTGAGGCAACTGGCATTGGAACAGAGTTCCTTTCAGGTGGGGAGCGGGAGTAGAATGTCTAACTCCTTAGCATCAGACCATGTTAATTACTGTATAAGAAATACTAATGATCTGATGGTCATTTCGAAAAATCCTTTCTTAGCAAGCACCTAGAAGCCAAGAGGAACATATGTGCCAAATTTCAAGTTTGCAGGCTTTACGATTCTGGAGATTTCGTGATGACTGAGTGGTACTTGGCTTTTATATAGATTATTAAACAATCTAGTTTGGCTGGATTTATTCAAAACAACTACCTGTAAATCATGTTCTATTAACCCCATGCTGAGTTCACACAATTTTTAAACTAAAGGCAGATAAGCCGCATTAAAGTCACATGTTATGTGAATTAGGCTAGCAGCCAATCTTTAGATGCTTAGTGATGTTGGTAGTCAAGTGGAACTTAAACATAGTCCTCCCTAATCCCAGTCTGATTATACTAACACAATGTTTCCTCAACTTTTTATAATTGTGGATAACTAAAGATTCAGAAAAGGTGGGGATTATCCAAATCAATAACCTACCCCTTTTGTCATATATATCTTTAATAGTTATTTGTTGATTGAAGTATATTTAAATAGAAAAATTCTCAGAGAATTAAAGGATTAGGAGCCTAGTTTAGTCTCATTTTTTGTTATTCATTATTTTACTTCCTATTCACAGTTCATTACTTGTGTGCATGAGACTCATAGTAACCACATATGTCAGTTTTCTGGGATTTAATGCTCAGGTCACTACATTTATTATCACTTGACTTTTGGAGAACCTGTTTTCATATAGGGAAACCATCTGATTGTCAAGACACCTGGGAAATGAGGCAGCTTTTACCAACTGATTGTCAGTACATGGATGGAGGTAAGGACAGAGATAGCTCCCAGACTGTCATAGCTTTGGTACACCTAGGGAGAAGAGGCTGAGATAGTGAGCTGCCATGGCCATGAATGCAAAGAGCAGGCCATCTAGTAAACCCAATAAATTGACCACACATCTTAGCAGGCTAAAGTCTGATTGGCTAATTTGTGATTCAGTGTCCTGTAAAAATATAATCCACCACTCAAAATAATTGCTATCATAGCTCAATGGGTGAATTAATCTCTGTTACCCGACTTGGCTTTGCTTATGATTAAGAAGGATCAGACCAAGTTATTACTCGGATGAGAGAATAGCTGAAAAGCTTAGGGCTATAAACTAAAACAGTCTCAGAAGGCAGTCAGGCAAACTGCAGTTGGATCATGCAATAAAGCGTCACGATTTATTCACATAGGAACAGAGGTGATATTCTTATTAGAACTAACTCCAAGCAGGTGCACCTTTTTTTCAACAATGTTTTTCCAAAGAAAGGCAAGGTCAATTAAAACCGCGTAAACCCAGATCGTTCCCTGGCGCTCAAACATTAAATCCAGAGCCTCCGATACAACGTGCGCTATCATCTTCCTTTCCGTTACTTTGGCGCTTTATACCCCTGCCCCGCCTCTGATGTCCATCAAGATGATGTCATCAGCCGTGAGTCTTTCCTCCCAGTGAGAAGAAGCCGATAAGCGGCTAGGTAAAGGCGGGCTCAGATCGTTGCCGGGGAAACGAGATAAGTTCTGTGCGACAGCTGCGTGTCCTTGGCAGGCCGCCTTTCTTTTTCGCGTCCAGGTTGAATTGGGAGCCTCGGCGCTTCTGCCACTGCCTCCCTTCGGGCAGGTGAGAGCAGGCCGGGAGTAGAGAGAGAGCCGCGGCGAGAAGAGGGAGACTCAGGTGCAGGAGCGAAGCGGAAAGAAGCAGCCATTGCAGGTAGCCAGAAAAGCTGGGGAGGGAGAGCCTATTTGGTTGCTCTTCTGCTGGTTCCTCTAGTCTGGAACCCAACTTGAGTGAAATCTTACTATCAATCATAGTGGAGTTGGGAATCTCTGATACATATCAGGGGGAAAAAGATACAGTGAAAGCAGCGTTCCTGGTATTTCATCGCCAAAGGTTTACAACTTTTAGTGGGGTACGGAGATTAAAATACGTATCGTGTAATGCTGCTTATGCAAAAATTTCTGTGTATGGATTTTGACTGGTTGTATATCATCCCATAGTATTTTGGAGTATGCCAGGTTTAAAGAGGAATAAGTATGCAAGATTTTTGTTGCATTAGTAAGAAGAGAAATGTTGTGCTCAAAGGCTCAGCATACTTGAAGAGAACATGAAGTTGTTAGGGCATTATGACAAGAAAACAGGAATCTCAAAACTAATGAATTGTAGAATACATATTTATAGTGTGTCAGATGTAGGCTTTAATTTATAAAATACTTTTCACGGCATAACTTCCTCTTTAAGATTTATTAAAATTACTTGTATGCTGCTTTTTACTCTAGTGACTCCATAAGGTAGCTAACAAAATAAGACTATAAAAAGTTGTGTCCTGGGTATTAACAATATTAATAGTAATACTAAAGTTATGCTATGATTACTTAGATTATAAGTGTTATATACCTCATTGTGTATATTTTATTAGGGCCTTTTAGTCGATATGGATTCCTGGTGACCACCTGGACTAGTCCATGCAGTTTTCATGGCAAGATTTTTAGAAATGGATTGTCATCATCTTAGTAGGGCTGAGAATGACTGATCCAGGGACTCTCATCTGGCTCCATGCCGAAGAAAGGACTAGAAGTTGCATTTTCTAGCCTGGTGCCTTAAATAACATGTACTAAACTAGTTCTCAACATTATAATTAGACACATTTAAAATAGTTAAAGGAAATGTAAAAATTGCCATGTTATAAACCAGAATGTGAAAGAACATTTTTTATTATTACTGTGGGATGAAACTTTCTCTGTTTCAAATGCAAGCTATCTTTGCATGGAGATCAAGATTCAAAGTCTTACATATTTTTCTCTTGCCAATGAAAAGTAATGGAGAAGAAGCTGTTTTATGTTGGGAGTTACTGATGATTTCTACCTGTCTTCTGTTTTGCCTATGTGCTAGTTAAGTATCAAGTTTTTTTTTTAACTGACAAAAGTGTCTGGTTGCATTTCATCTGAAAACTGAATGATAGTTTAGAAAGTGACATTAGCTACTAATTGTCCACTGAACCAGGTTGTTTTGTTTTGTTTATGATGTGTAAGATCTAAACAATTTAGAACCAGTATTTTTTGTATGATGACTTAATATAATTGTATTAATTTTTTATTTTGTATGTCAAAAATTACAGAGTGCCATTTTGCAGTTGCTTGGGTACATTTTTGGTGACTTCTTTTCTGGTGTCATAGGCATCTGCAGTCAGAAAGAGGCAAGAAATAAAATATACATCAAAACATCAAACCGCAAACTTGATTACTGAGGAATTTGTGTGAGATATTATAACTCAGATCTGAAAGGACAGAACTTGTGTTTTGGCATTTTGGTATCATTGTGATCAGAATGAAGCATATATTTAGAATATTCTCTCCTTTAAAGTTTATTAAGTGCCTAATGATAAGTATTTTAGATACTGCAGTAGACTTATGTCTTCACCCATAGTAGTGCCCTATATAGCAAATATGCCAAAATTGTAGTAATTCATATTTCTGAATAATATTAGCCTGATTCCAATCTTACAAAATATAATTACTTAATGGAGGAAAAACTATCCTAAATTAGGCTACAGAGTATACTGCCTCATCATAAGAAAAAAAATCCTCCAGGGCAGAAAACTTGGCACATAAGCAACATTTACACAAAATATACTAGCCAATTTTGTCAGTTAGCTATCCAAAATCCACATTCCAATCATACTTATTTGTTTTTCATTTCTACCTTAGTTTCATTCAAACACTTTATTCTGATAGGAATATTTTATAAGTTAGGGCTGCTTTATTGTGGCTTTTGAAGCATGTATTCTTTTTCATTTTTGGATTTGTTTCCTTAACATTTATTTGCATAAGGTTCTGCACTGTAACAAGTCTTGAAGTAATGTAAACCTTCTGAATTAGAGAAATTACATGACTGAAAATATTGATTATTTAGGAATTTTATTCCATTGAAGGTTCAAGTTTGTGAATTCTTAAGATTTAATTCAACAAATTTATGGAGCACTAATTGGAAAGAAATCACAAGCATATATCATTTGTTAGTTTTATATAGAGCTAATAGCCTTTAACTTTCTTGTATAGGCTGCTAAAATTGTTATGGTATTAGCTGCTTGCTCTATATATTCAAAAGCTGATTATACACGATTATACACTACAGCATATCTGCAGAAATATTGAACTTCAGTTTAAAAAAGGTGTAATCTCTACCCAGATTTGACAGAAACTGATCTTAAAATAAAAATTTATATGAGTATAAAATGTGAAATGCCTGTGATTTGAAGGCTTATACTTTATATATATGATTTAGGAGAAAAAAATCAGTTTTTATGATGTGGACAAATTTGAGCTGGGAAATTGCTTTCTTTTCATCTTGCCTATTGGTATGATTGGTCTTGTAGAGCAGAGATGAAAGACATGGAGTTCTGAGTTAAATGTTCTCAGATTCTGTAACTATGTTGATACTAGTTAAAGAAGTCAGCAGCTAGCATTAATAGTGGATTAGGTTTGTTATGTGTGTCTTACTTCAAGACAGTTATGTTCAGAAGCTGAACTATATACTACAAACAAATAAATAATAAATTTTCCCATTTATCTTGGGATTTTGAATATGGGAAATTTGCTCAGACTATAGTAATTCTTTAAAAAGACGTAAGAAACTATTTAGAGCAGGGGTGTCAAACTTGCAGCCCGTGGGCCGGATGTGACACATGTAGGCCATGCCCACCCTGATTCTGCAAAGGCAAAAAATGTCACAATATGTCACGTGACGCATTTGACACCCGTGATTTAGAGCAAACTAAACAGAAGATGTGATAGAGTATTATATTCTTAAAATACCAATACTGTACATGTATAATTTGCTTACAAGTTCAGTTGTTTATGCTCAGATCCTAAGAGGTTTTTTAGCAAGTAATTTCAGGAAAGTTCAAAAGTCAGAGAGGTCTGGTGTTTTTCAGTGCTTTGAAGCTTTTCAATGCTTCATTCCTTATCAATGTTTTTAATCCAAATTTATATTTAAGTTGGAACAAATCATTGCATATCAGGAATGAACAAAAACAAACTTGTTTACAAAGGGTTTTTTTGTGAGGTTTAAACTACAACTTCAAGTGTTATCCCTTAAAACTGAGTTAGAGGGGAAGCAGACTTCCACCAAGGATAATCCAATTCAAGGAGAACCTATTTTAATTCAGTCTGTCACCATTCTGAAGACAAAGTGATCAAACCCAAAATGGCAGATAATATTCTCCTTCCTTGATCTGATGAAAAGCGGAAACTCTGGCAATGCTTTTATGAACTGCTGAAAACAGGCTGTAGACTATATTAAAAATATACACACTGCTTTGTGATACTCATGAAAACATTAGGTGGCTTCAGTTGTTCATCGGATCAAGGAAAAAGAACATTGTCCACCATTTTGAGTTGGATCACTTTGATGGCCATCCACCCACCATTTTAAGTATTTATAATAGGTCAGTTGTGTGTCATTGTTTAACAGGCAGACCCATTTATATCTAGGGTTCTCTTTAAGTTGAACATTCTTACCTGGGGGACTGCCTGCTCCTTTTTCTGACTACCTTAATGTCTCTTCTATAATGGAAGGAAATTAATGCTACACCAGATCTACTATTCCATTTTTCTGGTCTAGCCTACAGCAGTTATATTAAGTCAGTGTGAAATGAAAGTGGCATACTAACTAGCTTTGAACGTGGAAAGAACCACTCCTGTACTTTAAAATTAAGCAGCTTAGGACTTGTAACACAGTTAATCATTTCCACTCTCAAATCTATTTCCTAAATCCTTCATATCTGTAGTTTGTTTTCCTCTACCAATTCTCCTTCGACCAGGAAAGAATCTTTCATACCAGGAATAGGAAACTGGAGCCAGCTTCTTGTAGTGCAGGGATGTCAAACTCATGGCCTGCAGACTGGATGCATCACACGCTGGCCAAGCCCACCCCCAGTTAGCGAAGGTGGGGAAAGTTGCAATACGTCACGTGACAATGCTGTGTTGTCGTGAGTTTGGCACCCCTATTGTACTGGATTAAATTTTCACAAAGCAATTTCACAAAGCCTGATACTGTGGTATAGTTTCATCTAGTGAGCTAAATATTTCTCCTGTGTTCTAGGTAACCTCTTATTTAGTTTTAAAGCTTATTGTATCTACAAGAAATCGAGCCCTTGGGAAAATCCTTCTTATTTTTTGCAGTTCTAAATTTGCAAGCCTAATGGAAAAAATTCATTTCAGAGACCAATTTAAGTGGGAAATTAGATTTCTATAGCATCAGTAGTATATTTCCTAGCTATAATTTGAGTAAATTCTATGGACAGAGTCCGTTTCATAAGTTATTTGGGTTTCTGAGTACTATGGCAGTAATTGTATCTATATTTCAACTAAATAAGTTTTTAGTATATTTCAACTAAATAAGTTTTTAGTATACTGATGTCAAGATAGCAGACACTGCATGATATAAAATAAGTGCTGCTATTGAAGCTACAGTATTGTCCAATTTTAAAACTGACCAGCCAGGTTCATTAGGACTTGGTTGGAGTGTATACTCACACTTACTTGGAAGTAGATCCATTGGGCTCAATAGGACAAACGTGGGTGGCATTTTATAGTCTAAAATAAGTACAGTCATTTTACAGTCTAAAATAAGTACAGTATTAATGTTATTTATAATTTAATTCTCATAGTTTAAATGCAATACCTTGATATTTATATTATTCACATTTCTTAAAGATTTAGCTTGGGGCTTGTTATAGAGCAGTTGATTTCACAGAACAGAGGAGTTATTTCTGTGTAGTGTCAGTAAATTTTCACACAGAATCGATGCTGCATTAGCATTATTCAAGTGCTTGGTAACCTAGTCAACATCTTTATTTTTACTATGGCTTGGATGACTTGTGTTTCACATTGGTTTGATGAAGAAGACTGGTATGAAGAACAACAAAGAGTAAGGTGTTTTCTTCTATTTTTTTTCAATTGCTTTGCCTTTTGTCTCACTGCAGCTTTTTTGTTCTATTGTGTGTTCTGGGCACAATCTGCATTTTGCAATGCAGTCCCATGATTGGACCACAAATATTTGAGAACTAAAACTAGATCATTGCCTTGTTTTTGTTTTTCATTGCAGTAGAGTATTCAAACCTGGGGAAATAGTTAAGAAATGGTTGTATTGTGGTTACATATCCTAAAGAATATTGTGTATTTTTAAAATGCCTGTTTTATTTAGATTGATGAAATTACACACAATAGCTAAAAAGTAAATTAAGAACAGTTTACAGCATAATGGATATTAACCTTGTTTACAGAATTTTACTGATGGTATTTTGAAGGCTGATATATTCTTTAACAGTATTTTACTATAAGAAATAGTGTTGCTATGGCAATCTTTGTACAAAAGAAAACATTTAAGGGATGATGTACACTTTCATGTTATTATATTAAGGAATATTATTATTTTTATGAGTTTAAAATAAGGTAAGTATCTGTTTTCAGATACTAAAGAAATCTGCATTTTGGTGCACTGGGGCATGTGTGATCGTGAGTTGCATACTGCACACTTTGCTGAAAGGTGTGTCTGAAGACCCTTCTGTTAGTATAACCTACCTCATATCTGTGTATGTATGTTGAACAAAATAAAAGAACCAGAAGAAGTAGTAGGAAACAATTTAGTAAATAATTGATTTCAGAGGGAAATGTTTACATTCTACTCATTAATGTTTTCATCAATTCTCTTCCTAGAAGTCTTTTCTTTTCAGAGCTTATGGAAGCATTATCAGGATACTTCTGCTATCTTTCATTGAGAGAGTGATGAGAGGGTTAGTTAACCTCAGCAAAGCAATATCATTATTTGACTTCAGTTCACCATCTGAGTAACTGAGTGAATCAGATGGAGATATGAACAGGCAGAAAATATTCAGATTTTTTCTCATTATAAACAATGTAATATATTCACCTGCTTCTATGTGCTGTGAACATAGATGGCCAATACTCATTAAGGAATGGATGCGTAAACTTACTTTATAATACTACAATGCTTTTTAATGTTGTTTGTCTTTTGATGCTCTTGTATTAAAATGTCATTTTTAGTCAGATGATGAACTATTTTGTGAAAACATGCAAAAATGTCTGTATAGCAATACTTTTGACATGCCCTATATTTAGTTCCTAAATTAAAATTGCTTTTATGTACTATTAATTGGCTACAGTTTCTTAGATCCGTTTTTGTGTTTCACTGTCCTCTGCTCACATGTCTGCCTTTTGAGGTAATCCAGACAAGACGCACAAACCATGAGTACTACCTTTACTTTAAGGTTACAGTAACAGAATCTTGGAAGTCTGAAAGAACTTATCTTCTCCTTTGCCTTTACTTTCCAGAGAACTAGGATGGGCCCCCTCTTTGACACTTTCTCCATTCCTGTTCCTGGGTCATCTCTTGTCAGACCATTGTCTAGGCTGTGGTCTTCATCCTGATTCCCAAGGTTATTTTCAGAGCCCATCACATACACATCCCCATCCCCATTGTCCCTTTCTGGGCAGAAGAATGATTGTAAGAACCAAAATAAAGAATAGCTATTAAGCTGTATATGTAACAGTATTTCTAAAATGATGTAGACATTCATTCACAATGTTAACAGGGATTGGCTGACATATCCACTGTATCTTTCTGCAACTGTCTCTACTTTCTCATATTGTCTGGTCATCAGTTTCTGTCCTTTACTGCTTCAATATCGACTTTTAAGTCTGAAACAAATTTATAGATTTAGAAGGATATAAAACAGGCATTTTGTTTATCTTTTTTCTAAAAATCAGCAATATTAGAATTAGAGTTAGAATTCTTCATTGACCAAGTGTGATTGGACACTCAAAGAATTTGTCTCTGGTGCATAAGCTCTCGATGTACATACAAGCAACAAGTGATAAATCATGATCATAATCATAAAATACAACACAGGGTGATAGTTATAGGATACTAAATAAGCAACCAAAATAAATCATACTAGGATACTAAATAAAACAATATAAATCATAAGATACAAGCAACAAAGTTATAATCATAAGATAAGGAAATAGGTAATAGGAAAGATGAGAAGGATAATAGTAATACAGCCCTATGAGGTAGTTTGGCAGTGTTGTGGGAATTAGTTATTTAGCCGAATGATGGCATGGGGGATAAACTATCCTTGTGTCTAGTTATTTTGGCTTGCAATGCCCTATAGCAGTGATGGCGAATCTTTTAGAGACAGAGTGCCCAAACTGCAACCCAAAGCCACTTATTTATCACAAAGTGCCAACACAGAAATTTAACCTGAATACTGAGATTTTCGTTTAGAAAAAACAACTCATACATTAACATCTTTTGTCTTAAAAGAAAAACACAACAACAGAGCTTTCAATAATACAAAACTTTAGATATTTACAATTTTGGGCCATGGCAGCTCTGTCCCCAAATACATTTGGGCAACATTAATCGAGGATTTGAACCCCAAAATCAAACACAGCCTTCCCATTCATCTTTCTAGCAAGTGTATGGCCCCCTTCATCTATTTTTAGCCACCAAATATTCCTGGTTGTGATGCTCCATCT
>JANHJO010007113.1:146536-157552 GCA_032468235.1 Pseudoxyrhopus heterurus | reverse complement strand
TGCAGCCTACAATTCCCAGCGTTCTTTGCCCGATTTGCATGCCTTGCCTCTATTGGCTGGAGAGCCTCCGATTTTCCTCTATTGGCTGGATTGGCCATTGCTGCCTCGGCGGCTGCAGAGCCCTATACACATGCTCAGTACAATGTTGGTGGGATGTGTGGAGTTCAGCAGTCTTTTTGGGGGACAAAGAACCCCTGACGGCGTTCGTGACCCCCCCCCCCAGTGTTTGTCTCGGGAGTACAAGGCGTGTGCCTGGCAAGTTTGGGCCAGATTGGTGCTGGCATGGAAGAGCCTATTCAGCATATACCACAAACCCACACAACCAGATTTCTGTTTTATATATATAGATTTGTTGGTTTAGGCTATTTTTTTCTAGTATTGTAACATTGTCAGATAAGATCAGCATAAACTTTGCTTTGTATTACCTTTTTTCCAGTGTTACCATTCCTCATTATTGTTTCATTAAGCATGACATGTTCCAGTTATTTAACAATTATGATCAAGCATTCTCTACATTTTAACCATATTCACATGTAGCATCAAAAGTTAAGGTTAATATTGATAAAAGTTGATTGAAGTACGCATAATATAATTGTTTCAATTAATTAAAATAGTATTTGCTGACCCAGTTAATTTAATTTTATCATTGTCTCATGATGACTGACAGTTATAACTGTTTGATTAGCATCTCGGATTAGAATAGACACTATGGGAACTTTCCCTATAATATTTTTTTTAAAAAATTCAAGGTAAAAAATGGATGCCATGTGCTGTGATATCAGAATTTTGAAAGTATGCTTTGTTTCACCACTTGAAAGCAGATTTGCAAGCAAATAAAATCGGCTATGCTGACAAAATTGTTCAAAATTATGTTTAGACTTTAATTATGCCAGCTTTCTCCCCCCTTTTTTTTTTCTTTTTCTTTTTTGGCATTGTTTGATAGTTTCACAGTTTTGACAGAGGGTAAAGATGAAAATAAATTTTCCTCTGATATTCTTTATTTTATTTATAACCATTTCTTAATTTTGTTCTTCATCCATGGCCAATTATAATATACAAAAATCATAAAACATAGTGTAAATATAAATAAGTATAGCAACAAATTTTTCCACTAAGGAAATTAGTATTATTTTCAACTGCATGTGGCAAAAAAGGAGTTGTTCTCAACTAATGTTGAAAACTATGCTAGCCGATGTTTGTGCTGGACTAGCCTATAGAAAAAAGGGCATTTAGAAATGTTAGACTTAATTTGGTTCGGATATAACAAAAAAGCTTCTCAAGGAAACAATGGGATATATAAGAAAAAACTGAAAATTGTTACTTTATGTAACTCCTCTATGTTTTTATATACCAGAGCTTTCAGACTGAATTGTATCAGTTTTCTTTACATTTTCAACATTATTTTAGGAAAAAAAATATTTGTTTTAGCAATCAAGACAATGATATGCCAATAGTGAAACATTTTGTAACAATTTTTGGACCTTTCTTTCATATGTGCTGGCAATGCTGTAAACCCCAACAGTACTGGAAAATGATTGTATATATCTCATACAGTATGTCACAGAAGTGAGTACACCCCTCACATTTTGTAAATATTTAAGTATATCTTTTCATGTGACCACATTGAAGAAATGACACTTGGCTACAATGTAAAATAATGGGTATACAGCTGGTATAACAGTGTAAATGTGCTGCCCCCTCAAAATAATGCAACACACAGCCATTAATGTCTAAACTGCTGGCCCCATTTGGACATTATCACGTAGGTGTGTACTCACTTTTGTTGTCACATGAAAAGATATACTTAAATATTTACAAAATGTGAGGGGGTGTACTCACTTCTGTGATATATTGTAGTTTGTGTATTTGAGTACTACGTTTATTGAAAGCAAATAGTGTTTCAAATGAATCTATATTTAATTTTATAAATAGTTATAGTAATTTTTCTCTATACAGTTGAATAGCCTCAAGTGTCTATATTGTACTGGGAGCTCAGAAGATCACTCTAAGCAAAACATTTACTGAAAGATTTATTGGAAATAGTAGGACTTGTATGCTTCCAAAATGTTTTGAGGAGGTACTTTGGAATAAACAGTGTAGTATCTCTTTAAAATACCTGTATTTGTTTTTTTTCTACATATCTAAAAACAAACACAGTTCCTATAATGAGTCAGTTAATTAAAACTGCTATGCCTTTAAGGCACTCATTAAAATAGTGCAACTTTTTCCAGGGTTGCATGGAAACCTGAAAAAAGATGTGGAAACTTCATTAGACGCTGCAGTTGTGTACCGTTCATCTCAAAGCACTTCTAAAACATTTTAAAGCACTTACAGTTCCAGAAAATAATTATTACAAAGGCAATTGGACAAAGGCCATTTAAAATTATTTCCACACTGGTTTACCATTCTAGGAAAATTATCAAAATGTCAGAAATGATTACTATGAGATAAATGCAGTTCCTCTTCAATTTGGTCATCTTTTTTTTCCTTTTTTTAAAAAAATGTTTTAACCTGTGAACCACCCAGAGTCATTGGGAGTTGAGTGGCATACAAACAAACTTCCCTTTTTATGACCCTGTAATTGTGGTAAATAAAATGAATAAATAAAAAATAAAGTTGAATTTTTGTATTGTTACTATTGTTATTTTATTCCACTTCAGATAGGTTCCTTTATTTTTAAATATCCAAATAATGATTTGTAACAGTTCATGCTGTGAGTAAGCAAAATATCCCCCCTTTCTATCTTTTGTAGTAAACTTGGATAATTGTATATCCCACTTCTACTTTCTTATCTGTTGCTAATACTTAATAACCTTGATCTCAGCAATTTTAGAAGGTGAAATTCAAATATGGTAATGGATGGCTGTGATTTTTCTTACAGAGATATGATAGCAACCGGATGTGAAGATAAAAATGTCCGTGTTTATTATCTAGCAACAAGTTCTGATCAGCCATTGAAAGTATTCAGTGGGCACACAGCAAAAGTATTTCATGTAAGATGGTCTCCCCTTAGGGAAGGAATACTTTGTAGTGGTTCTGATGATGGGTAAGTATATTTCCTTTAAATTTGTGTCACTACGTAGAACTAGATTTTTGTCTATAATTATTGAAGTTAGTGAAAAGTTACTTTAGATTTAGTAAAGGATGGAGTATTCATAAAATACTAAGTTGTTCTGAAAAACCATTGCTTATATTGTAGCCCCCTCATGCTCCTCAAGGAAACTGATGTTTTTTACTATAGTCTCCCTGCAACGCCTGTGATAGAATAAAATGTATGTTGCAATGCATTGATATTTGTGCTGTAGAACCTATTCACAGGATTCCACTACCTTAATCATTTATTTCACCAGCATAAAGGTGAAATACAGTATCTGTGTGTGCTCACACACATACATTCGAACATGTGCTCACACACATACATTCAAACATTTGTCCAGATATCAGGATAAATTATGTGGAATTCAAATTTAGACTGCAACCAGACTGCTTTCCTTAATAAAAATTGGGATTGATGCCCATTGTTTAGGTTCATACTGAATGAAACGTATTAATACTTGCAGTAATGTTTTAATTATTATCTGAATTCTACACTATGCAATAATTATTTGATGATTGACATAACCAGCCTATATTAAAGATCTGATATCTATGATCTATATGTAGGAGAGGTAAATCCTGGTTTCTCCAAAGATCGCAAAGAAGCAAATCGTATTGTGATTTTGGCATTTTTAATGCAGCCGCCATGATTTCAAAGAATGATTTATTTATTTACATTTCATAGTATGCTGCCTATCCTAGCAACTTAGCATGCTATAATAATGCAGCCAATTGCAATTTGATACAGTATGATACAAGTCAGTGGGAAGATGGATGTCATCAGCTGAATGCTTTCATTCAGCATTTTTCAAGGCTACAAGGGACTGGCAGTTTGCCTCTAATTACGTCAGAATGAAGGCTGGGGAAATGTTAGAAAGGTATTGCATTATTTTATATCAGGGTGAAGATAAGAATTGCATATAGCCCACAGTACAATCTGCATTAATGGTATTTAATGGTTACTTGTCATAGCTTGAACAATGCAGTTCTATAATAGATACTTCTGTTATAAATCTGTCGTTCTATATCACTTTCATCAGCCAAATCAGAACACTGCTCTTATATAATCACCTGCCCTTTTGTGGAATATCCTAATCTTTATTACATTTGTTTTGAGTTCTAAATATGGTAGCTGTTCCATAATCTTAAAGCAGGCTTTAGAAGATTACAGCTGCATTTCTATATATTTTTGCTAGACATAGGTCTCACTTAAAACCAGTAGGACTGAATAAATAAGTTTAGCACGGCAGTAGGAGAAAGCAGCAGAGAAAACCATGTTTCTTTTTCCCTCCAGTGGAGAATAGTAAAGGGGGTGGATACTATAAAGTGGAGAAATGCTTCAAACATATAATTGTGAAATGGTGATTCATATATGTGTAAGTAATTATAAGATTAAACATAAACTACTTCATATCATCTGTGACAGAATGAATATTATCACCAGTTCTTTTAAAAAATAAACATTA
The DNA here is from genome assembly GCA_032468235.1 of Pseudoxyrhopus heterurus. Taxonomy (NCBI): domain Eukaryota; kingdom Metazoa; phylum Chordata; class Lepidosauria; order Squamata; genus Pseudoxyrhopus; species Pseudoxyrhopus heterurus. The sequence continues at coordinate 152,990 of JANHJO010007113.1, read as the reverse complement.
TTTTCAAATACCGGTGTGGCTATGGCAATTCTTGTGACTATGAGAAATCACTACTTTGAAAAATCACTACTATGAAACATCAAGTCTTAGTATTTCACTAAATTGAAAAACTAAGATCATGTCCCTTAATTTATAGTAAGATAAAATTCAGGAAACAGGGTGCTGCGACAAATTCTTATCAAGATTCTTCCATGCACCACAACTAGGTTTGTGGTTTTATCTGGAGATGATCAAAATATTGCAATAAAATGCCATCTTTTTTTTATAGCACTGTTCGGATATGGGATTACACACAAGATGCTTGTATAAATATTCTTAGTGGGCATACAGCACCAGTACGAGGATTGTTGTGGAATACAGAAATACCTTATCTATTGATATCAGGCAGTTGGGATTATACAATCAAAGTATGGGACACAAGAGATGGTACATGCCTGGACACTGTATATGATCATGGTGCAGATGTTTATGGTAACATGTTTGATTTTGTTTTTGTACATTTTATATTCATTTTAAAATTTTAAAATATTGCATTGAAATTCCTTAATTCCTTTTCTTTAGGATTAACGTGTCATCCTAGCTGCCCCTTCACTATGGCCTCTTGTTCCCGAGACTCCACTGTGAGACTTTGGTCTTTAACACCTCTGATAAATCCTCTCCAATTATGCATCTTGGCAGACAGATCATGGGATGAAATAATTGGAAACATTGGTGGGTAAATGATAGCACACGAGCAGATTATATACAAAATGGTCATATTTCCACATATTTTCCTATGCCTTTTGTGAAAGGCTGTGGAATATCTCTAATACATTTATAGTGGTATCTTGGTAATCATCGTTAATTGGTTATGGAAGGCATGATAAGTACCAAAAACGATGAGTACCAAACAAATTCTTCCCATAAGAAATAATGTAGTGAGTCACAAGGCAGCCAAAACCAAGTTCTAGTGTGTACATGAGTATGAACCAAATGTTGAATACCAGGACAACATTTTCACACTAAAATGTGTTGAGTTCCAAATTCAATGAGTTTCAAAGCAGTTGAGTACCAAGGTACCACTATTTTCTTTAGGTCATACATGAGTTACATTTTTTACTCTAAGCATTACACACAATTTCTATAGATATTACATTTTCATTATCCCCCTAGTCTTGCAGGTTGCTATAAGTATATTGATAATTAAATGTGTTGATGGACTCGGTACACATTTTATATCCTTATTTGTCCTCCATATTAGAGTGAACAACCATCTTTTTCTCACTGTTTGGAATTGATTTTTCTTTGAACTATTTTTTGAGTTAGATTTCCTGAAGTTTTAGAGACGTATTCTTTTCTTTAAGAAGTAGCAATACCTGATAGTTTTAAAAATAATGGTAGTACTGGAATAATATAATGCTGTAAAATAATTAAATAACTGTTTTTTATACATTTATTTAAATACAAAATTAAATATCTTTAAATTTTATTGCTTTCTTGTTTATTATGTTCATGAATGTTTTGCATAATTAATGGTGAATTCATAAGAATATGAATTCTTACTGAGTAAGAAACTGTACTCAGGAACACATTCTGACACCCATTAAGCATTTTATTTTCTTACCTGGCTTAAATAAGATTTGCAATATGCAAATCATAATACCAGAAAGCAGATTCAATAGAAACAGACATAAGAAATGTTCAGGATCATAGAACTATATAGATGGTGAAACATGTTGATATATTACTGTAGAGTACCTAAGTGAAGTTGAGAGGGTAAGCAAACCAAGTTTGGCATGTATAGTTGTCTTAATCTATGAGGTAAAATGTATATTGATATTACATTCAATTCTCTTTTCAAAAATTATTGGTTTTTAATAGACCGTACAGTTGAAATAGGTGCTCCTCCTTTGCTATGTGGGAAAGCATCTAGGGATATTAAACAAGAAATAGAGAAGCTAAACAGTAATCCTCGAGGAAGAAAGCTAAGGTGGTTTTCAGAATGTTTATCAGTAAGTATTAATTATTTTTTAAAAATGTATATATACAATATAAAATTTCCATTAATAGTCTCTATTTATTGTATATAGATTACTATTGAATTTAGGTTCACTGAAATCAATTGGCATAGTCAGAACATAGGCATATTGATTTAAGTGGGAATTAAATGCTGCAGATTTGAATCATTCTAAACGATTAAACTCTTTATATATAATATAGAAGACCTTGTTTAAATCAGGCAAATAATCTGCAGTTTTCTTTGTTATTTGCTGTCTGTTGAAAGATTTTATTATGATGTCTATACATACCTGAAAATTAGAGAGGGAAATTTGAACTATATAAAGACTTTATTATGGTTTTAGGCTACAATAGAAGTGTACATAAATAATCCAAAGGCTATATTATGCAAAGTTCATAAATCAAAGTACAATGCCAGTGAATATTTTGCAATTATATAATTTATTTATAGAATTCATATCTTCACTATATGACTTTTACTGAGCAGCTAGTTCTTATACTACCAGCATGCACAGAAAAATTAGTTCCAACCTAAAATAATAAAATTTTATAGTGACAGAAATAGCAAAAGATCACACACACTTAGAAATGAAGAGCAACCTATGGAGCCTCTCTAAATACCATGAATAAGTCAATATAATACCTTCCTGAGAGCACCTTGAAAAAGATGTTAATTGCAGACTGTATTCTAATATGGCATAAACAATATTTTCCTTTTTTTTAAATAATTCTAGCCCCGAGGAGGCAGTAAAAACCTATGGGATCTGGTTGCAGTAATAAAGGGTCAAGATGATAGTTTGCTCCCACAGAATTATTGCAAAGGAATTATGCATATGAAACATTTGATTAAATTTAGAATGGTAAGTTAAGTATTCAGACTGAATATCTTTGTATGATTTTTGGTTTTGCAGTGCTGTCTATGTAGCCATAGTTTTTCCCACACACCTGCAAAAATGAATTTGCATTACCATATGAGCCTCTTTCCCTCTGTTTCTTGGAACTGGGGAGAGTGAAAAAGCAAGACAATAAGTGGAATCTCACTGAGCAAAAAAAAAAAGTGGTATTTCAGCTTGTCCTTATTTCCTCCTATTTTGGACTATTTCCTCTTATTATTTTCTTTGGTAGCAAAGGAGAACAAAACAGTAACTTAGGCAGCAAAAATGGCAAAGTCCTTCCTTTGATCACTCCTTACAAATTAGACTGATGCACTTTGGGGACTAGAATACTTTGGCTTCAGTCCTGTGGGGAGTAATCCAAGGAGCTGGGAACTCTTGCTAATTGGAGATTGTCTGCCCCCACATCTCTAGAGAAAATGTTGAAAACTGTCTTCTCAATTAAACTGGGCAGAAGTTTAATTGACAACTACATTGGCACTGTGGGGATCCAGAATGCAACAATTACTGACCAGTATAGCTTGATGGGAAGAAGCCTCATAGTTACTAAAAATGTCATACAAAAAATATTTGCAAAAAATATTAATAACAAAATTCTCTAAAACTGTATGGATGGAAGAAACAATTGAAACCAACTCTTGGATACTAATTTCTCTCTCTTTTTATATATCACTTCTTGCACTTGAGCCATTGAATGGCAGTGATTATAGAGCTAAATGTTTTTTAGGCTATATTTAGTTTAACTTATGTTTTTCCTCATTAGATTAAGCATGGCATTTACAGATGATAATCAAATCCTTAGTGTACAAATGTCAAAATATATAACTCTGTTCTGAATTACTATGCAGATTTTTACTACTTTAGTTATACAAGAATAAAAATGCCATGTTTATTTTTCTTTTTCAGAAGAATTTTCATTGTAATGAAACTTTTTTATTATAAAAACTACAGTATTAGGTTGAATTAATGCAATTTTTTAAAGAAATATTTTAAAGCAACAGATCAAGGATTGGCTTTTTTATATATGCTACAGAAATGACAGAAACCTTACCTTTTTGCAATTAATAATGGATCACCTTTTTGTACATTTTAAAGTACATCTGAAACATTTGGGATGTTTCTGCAAACACATCTGCAAACTGAGTTGAAACAAAGAGATGTACTTTTCTTCAGCATGACTTGCTCCCAATAAATTCCAATTAAGATTTGCTATAAATATCCACAAAAAAAACATTAAAAGAAGACAGTTCCTGCAAATCAGAAATGTACTGTCCAGGAATATACAATAGGAGCCACTGCTCATAAGGCACATGTATTATCTGCCAGACAGCTGCCTTTGTCTAATTAAGTGATCTACCACATAGGATTTTGCTTAGAGGAACAAAAATAAGATTCCTTTGAGTCACAAAAAGAAGCAGATTTGTTTGGGTACCCATTTATATCAAACATTCATTTTCTCTTTTGAGAAAATGAATCTTTCACACAATCATAGGAGTATTAACTACTGTATGTGATGGGAACAATTATGTTAAATATGAACCATTCTAGAGATAGGGAAAACCTAACTATATGACATAGTCATATATTAAGAAATCAGCTATGCATGAAATGGAAAATATTCTTTCTAACTTAGGAAAAATAATATGAAGTTCTACTAAACTGTTTCTTTGATTAAAAAAAAATACAAATATTTTTTGTTGTCTTCCATATCTAGAAAGATTCTGGAGTTATTTTTCAGGGTAGACAGGTTAAGAATGATAGGGCAAGACTCTCTATAATTGTTTCCTCTTCCAGCATCTACCTAACTAATTTTCTTAGCACCTTGTCTTTCCAGTCTGCTCTCATCCACCAACACTGCTGATATCCTACTTTTTCCTACGTTTCCTCCCCTGAATTACTTCTATACTACTCATATTTATATCTGTTCCCTGAACAAAACAGCTTCATTTTGTTATGTATACAAAGCAAAACACATGTGTTTAGGTATGGACTTCTGAAATATTTAAATGTTCAGAATAGTTCATGCCTGCTACATTTTGCACATGTCTTAGAAACATTTTTTATTGTTGTTTTATCCTTTTAGTCCAAAGCACAAGAACTTACAACAGTAAAGATGTCTAAATTTGGAGGAGGCATCGGTGTACCTAGCAAGGAGAAAAGACTAAAAGAAGCAGCGGAGATATATCTGAGACTAGGTCAAATTCAGAGATACTGTGAACTTATGGTGGAGCTTGGAGAGGTAAACATCTGGACAGTTGTACAGTACATAATTTTATTATACTCAATACTAATATCGCAAATCACTTTAAAGGAAAATATTGGGGAAAGGAGAGCAAAAGCAATAGCAATAGCAATAACACGGGTTTTTTTCCCTTCACGAAGCTGAGGTGGGTGTGACCTGCATGTGAAGCATCCGGCCTGCTAGTTTAACACCCCTGATCTAAGGAATAAGAGTTAGTTTTAAATAAGTGAATGGTGGGCAACCTGTCAATTATTTTTTATATAAATGGTCTTCTATTTCTATTTTTTGCATTATTTTTAACCAGAAATATTTGAGTAAAATCTGTTTCTGACTATGTATTATATGGTAATTTTAATAATTTATGCAAAAAAGTTCAATTCCATTCAATTATACTATAAGCATATAATTCTTTGATGCTTCCAGAAAAAAAAATTATTGGGTATTTGGCTTGTCTCAAATACTGTCAATTTAGTATAGTTGTTAAGGCATTAGGCTACAAACCGGGAATTCTAGTCCTGCTTTAGGCACAAACCAAGCTGACTGATTTTGACCCTGCCATTCTAGGAAGGAACCCTAGGAAGGAGGTAATGCCAAACCACTTCTGAAATCTTGCCAAGAAAGCTGCAGGGTCTTAGCCAGGCAATCACTAGGAGACACCAAATACTGTAGGGACATTCCGAGACAGTTCAAATGTTTTCAATTTTTACATTAATTGCTATTAAAATACTTTTTCTAACTTTTATTATTATTAAAGAAAGTGAAATCAACTATATAATGATTATTAGAAGTAATAATCCATCAGAAAATACCTAATTGTCCATCAGACTACCCCTTGAAATAAACACTATTTTTTTCCAATTCTATCTTGAATAGTGAGAAATACCAATTTCTTTACTGATTTTTGTTTTCCTATAGAATTCCTTTATAAATAAATATAACTGAAAATTTAATTTTATATTTTAGCTGTCCTGTTAAAAATAAATAACACAAGTAAAACTAAAGACTATTAAACACACACACACAATTTGTGGTGGAAGTAATTTAGGCATACTTTATTGTTTCAGTGGGACAGAGCACTATCAGTTGCACCAGGAGTATCTATGAAATACTGGAAGAAATTAATGCAAAGGTAAGATTTTTTAAAAAAATGTATACTGCATGTTTACATTGACTGTCAAGTTTTGCAGCTGGAAGTGTGATGCTTAAAGGTAGGGGTTTTTTTGCACAGTTAAATGTATAGCAAAAACACTGTATTTATATACCGCCTATCAGGGCTTGCAACCCTCTCTAAGCAGTTTACAATGTCAGCATATTGCCCCCA
>JANHJO010007113.1:65054-78279 GCA_032468235.1 Pseudoxyrhopus heterurus | reverse complement strand
CTCTCAATAACCCCCGGACTTATCCTCCCAATCTCAGCCCCCTCCCTCCCTGGCAGACAAGGGAACCCATACAACCCAACACATATCTTATTCTCACTATGTTCAAGAAAACATGGTTTATATGTGTTTGTATGTGCACATTGAGTTTTGTGTAGATTCATTTGTATTCACTATTCTTTGATATTTGTTAATATACATTATTGTTTAGAACTTGTGATATTATCAATATATTTATGAATTTGTGACCAATTCATTTATGTGATGTATATATTTGCAAAAGATTTCCCACCAATAATCAAATTGGGAGGTCTGCTCTTCACTTTTAGTTTTTATATTATTGTTAAGCCACTTCTTTTATTAGCTAACATAGTAAACATGTGCATGATTTAAATTTTAGACTAAATAAGTTCTGTTTGAACTGCATGGTGTTACATCTGCCAATTTTTCAAAATAATAAGCAGAACCTGATAGCATCAGAGAATTAACCTACCATTTTTATAACCCCAGTTCCTATGCAGCAGGAATAGAAGATAGGCTTATCTCCAAGAAATCTACTTTAGTTTTATCCCACCCTTTTAGTAGATCACTCTAGGACCCACAATATTTTCCTACCCATCACAAAATCTTTAGGTATGAAGTGAATTATGTTCACTTCCACAATTAGTCAAAATAATATAATTTTAGGGCCTTCTTAAAAGTCACCAAAGATTCTTAGATCACTTACTGCAGCAGTCCCCAATCTTTTTGTCACAAGGACCAGTTGTGTGGAAGACAATTTTTCCATGGACTGGGGGTAGTGGTGGTTTTGGTTTTGCTTGTTTGCCCGCAGCTCACTCCCAGATGTATGCTCTATTCCTAACAGGCCAAGAACTAGTACCAGTCCATGGCCCAAGGGTTGGGCACCCGTTTTACAATATTTTGGTTGAGTACTCACAGAAGTTCAAACAGCAACTATAAGCAGTTCTCCCCCAAAGTACCCCAAAGCTCTTAATGAGTGGTAGTGATCATGTAGAACAAGGTACTCTCTGGGGTAATTTGGATGGAGGCTTCCAAGGGCTTTCAAGATAATTATTTATATTATGCTCAAAGCAAACTGGCAACCAGTCTAATCATTTTAATAGTGGAATAATCAGTCTCTCTTAGTCAGTCTAGAATCAATTAGCTCATTTGTCTAGTTTATAGTAAACTAGAATTATTATCAAACTCATTGTAAGAATTGTTGTGAGACGTACCTGAGACTTATCTCAGCTGAACTTAATAGGGATATACTTCTTCAAGAATTCACACTATAGAGTGGCATTGTTGTATAAGAGTAATGATGGCGGACAAGCTTTATTTTGCTTGTATGCACATTTTTTAGCAGATGAGTGCATCACAATTAAGTGGTATCTTAAGGCATTCAGCTATTTTTAAAATGGAAGAATGGGGGGAGGGAATCACTTGAGATATCAATTATGCAATTAATACTTATTTAAATTCCTTACATTTAATTGATATAATTGCACTTAATATATAGGACTACCAGATCTGCACTGCAAAACTCCAAATGGCCATACTGCTCAGTACAGATCCACTATGCATTTCAGACAGTGATCAACCTCTTTTCAAAGTTGTTCAGTGATGAGGAACTCAGCACCATGACACAACTTATTTGATTGGTTAACAGTTCTTAACATTAGAAAGCTCTCTAATATCTAACCTGAATTTATTTCCCTTTAGTTCCAACATATTCCTCTCAATCTTTTGCAGGCTAAACATATCCAATTCCTCAAGTCGCTCTTCACACTACTTTGTGCCAGCCTCCTCCAGACATTCTTACAGTCATCTTCCTTTTGTCAACCAAAAATTAGCAGATCCCTTTGTTTCTTCTTTTACTTTCTGACAAATGAAGTTGTCAGTAAGGGAAGACAGGAATTGTTGGACCTCTGTGTCTTCACAGAGTTAGATTTCCAGCTGGAATTTGGAAACCTTTCATTGTTGTGATTATATGCCTTCTTTGAAAGTTGGGTCGTCTAATAGAGAAATCTGGGATGTGTGATAGGAAATTTCTTCCCGAACTGATATTTCTCTTATGAAACTTTTCATAAAGGTTAAACATTCATAAATTCACGATATTCTACCAAAATAATATGTTCTCAACATTTCAGCATTTGTCCACCTCATTTAATACTGTTAATTATTGCTGTATTTTGTATTATTTCTTGCACTATGTTATTATATAGCAACATATACATTTTAGGATTATTCCTAAAGAGACAGGTTTTTAAAAATGTTATTGTATTTAGAAATGGTCATTTTAAATTTCTTGTTTTTGGCCACTGACACGAATTGAAATGAGAAAGATGTTTTCCAGTTCCCAGGCAACACTTGTTCATAAGAACCTGCAATAAGTTTCATTTGCACCTTGAAGACAAACAAATGAAATAGAGGGTCACAGTCACACAAATATTAAAAAATATCCTATATTGTATACTCCTATTACATATAAATTATCCTATTTCTAAATTTATGTTACGGATTGCTGAATATTTTTTATAAATTATAATATTGCTACATTGTGCTTGCCAGATCTTTTTGAATAATATTATATGTAAGTGCTGAATTTAGAATAGCCAATTATTTCATTCTAATAAATAGCCATATAGTTTTATATTAGATTTATAAGTGAATTTTTGACAGTCTCTTTTCCCATAACTGTATGTAGGTACTTGGATGGAGACTACTAGGAAATCTCAAGCCTATAAGCTGCGTTGTAGACTATACATCTTGAAAAAAAATTCCAAGGCTTTCTAATTATTCCCAAATAAACTATCTGCATGAGTCTTTGACTTGAGGAGTCAAACTTACTATATAAACCAATGGAAATACACATTTATTTTGGTCTGTTGTGTTAAAATTATCTTATTATTTAAAAACACAACAGAAATCATAAATATTTTAAAAGAAAGCCCTGGAATTTTTTTCGAAATCTATAGTTACTAATTACTAATAATTCTGAAAAATTACAGTATTGCTTACTATATATAGAAGTCAGACTTGAGCTGGATATTAACTGAAAAGAGAATTACATTTTTGAAATTTTATGAATGCCAATTATTAGTATATGTTACAGAAAATTAATATATTTTTACAATATACAAATAATAGAAATATTAGGTTCCATCAGTTTTATTTAACTTCTTTCCTATTAAATGGTCTGCTATACATCACAGGAGCAGGATATTCATGAAGATAACTAATACTTCTGAGTGTAACAACAAATGTATGAATGCAGATAACAAAAAGCAATAGTATGGAGAACAAATGCTTAACAAGGTATTTTTATAAACTTGGCAGATCAGTAACAACAAATAATAGAAAGAAACATACCTTGTCCTTGAGGAATTCCATAAAACTCAGCAGCTATTCTTGCTGCTTCTTTACGATTCCCCTTTACAATATAGAAATGACTGAGTATTGCAAGGCTGATTTTTACAAAAAGTTTAAAGCAGAAAAGTGAAAGTATTGTAAAGTAGACATTGGATAGTTGTTGAGCAAAAGGCCGATTTTCCTCTACAACAGTCATTGCTGCACAAGAGTCTTTGTCAGTGTTTAGAAACAGCTCTGAAATACGTTGCTAAGATCATATGGCTCCAGCCAGACACTCCTAGGGAACAGCTAGTCCTGAGGAAAGAAAATATCAGCTGGTCATGATGTGTGCAGCTCAAAATATGAGGATTATTTATACTGTAAATAGCATTGAGTTAACTAACACTTCCAGTAGCTTGATGGTATTTAACTGAAGAATACATACAAACAGCTTCAGGAAATCAACTATAAAGGGCTAGTTTAAAAGGATTGATAAGTGCAAGTACATCAAGTTTTGTACTGTTGCAGAAAGGATCTCAAATGGTATTATTATTTATATTATATAACATCAGAAGGAAGAGCAGCCAAAATGTACCATTCTCAGTCACAGTTCAGCTGGCATTAAATTCTCTTTCTCAAGATATTATAGCTCCCATTGTTCTTTTTAAGTATCCTGTATCCATGAGAACTTCTGCTTCATCGATCAGCTATACCCATTTGAATAGCATAAAGCATATTAAAATGTCCGTTATGAGTTGTCACTGTTTTTTTAATCTTTGGCCAAGATGAGAATGTTCTCAATTAGATTTACTCCTACAGATACAAGTATACCTACTCTGATGCAGGATTGTCTATTCTTATATTGCTGTGCACAGTCATGGTTTTCTCCATTGTCTTAATTTTACTCACCAGAATTTTGGACAGGATTCCTTAATACCCCCAAAGGATGGTATGGCTGTTGATGCTGAATGGATCTTTTTGGCTGTATTCTACTACTTATTTTATTATAATTTTTAAAATAAACATGGGACTCTTCAAAATTAAATTTTCCTTGCAACTTAAGCTGCTAAAAACTCCAATAACAAAAGTTAAAGAACACCGTAAAAGATTAGGAAAAAATTAAATAAAAGAATACCAAATTAATGACAAAAGATGTACCGGTAGTTACCAGCCTCAGAACTAACAACAAAGCTATTGTGGTGGATATCTTCTGCCTTTGGGACTGAATATCAACAGTAAATGAATCAGCAATCAAGGAATAGGCAGCAGACTAGCCCTTAGTATATTAGCAATGAAGGCTTTGGAAAAGATCAATATGTCAAGAGGTACCTATAACTACAAAGATTGGGATCATGCAGGCAATGTTTTTCTTGTACTGCTATATGGAGGCAAAAGTTAAGACTTTGGAGAAGCAATACAAAAACAGTCTTGACACTTCTGAGGTGTTATGAGGATTCATATTGAGAGCCAGTTGGTCTAGTGGTTAAAAGGCACTGGGCCAGAAAGCAGGAAATCATGAGTTCATGTCCAATGTAGCCATGAAAGCCAGTTGGGTGACTGCGCCAGCCACTCTTTCGCAGTCCAAACTACCTCACAGGTGGTTATGGGGAAACTAGAAGGAAAGAGTATTAAGTATGTTTGCTGCCTTGAGTTACTTGTATACAAAAATAAATACATACACATACTACACATCTCTGAAGTAGTGGGGACAGCACTGTGGCAGAGATAGATGGCCAGATGATTCTGGCCACAGAAAATTCTCTGGAAAAAGGATAGATTGCCCACATGTAGACATCTAGACAGCTGTTTCTAATGTATCCTATATGGATAAGGTTTGCTGAGTCTCATTTCTTAAATCACTTTTAAAAGTTGCTTAACTGCTTTTTAGACACTTGGAACCTTTGAAATGGCAAGTTTTAGGACACAAGGGGAGTTTTCTTCAATACTTAGTGCATGTAATTTTAAATAAAAAGTTAACAAAGATTTTAAAAAGAACAACAAAAGGATATTTAGAATGCCGATTTTGAATGCTGTTTTATTGGACAAGACTGAAACTGATCTGAAAGCAGATGTAAAAGTGACAGGTACAAGAATGATACAGAAAAAGATGGAATGGGACAACTTGCCACAGCCAACTTGCCGCAGCCAACTCACCATGGCCAATTCGCCATGGGATAACTTAACAATTCTATTTAATTATTCAAAATAAAACATTATTTTAACTTTTGCCATTCACATTTCATTCTGTCCCTCCTTTTGCATCCTTTTTAAAATGATTCTATTCCACCATTTGTTTGACATTAGTGTAACTCTTGTCCTGCAGTGAGTTGTCCTATGGCGAGTTAGCTGTGGCAAGTTGTCCCGCAGCGACTTGGTCATGGCAAGTTGGCTGTGACAAATTGTCATAGACCTGGAGAAAGATGCTACAATGGATATACAAATGAATCTTGCACATGACTTAATAATCGAAACAGATTTATATATAACAAACCAAAAGAGTGACCTGGATAAAAGAGAAATTATAATGTATTTGCATAATATACAACTTTCTTGAGGCAAAAAACCTATTTTAATGGAAATCCACTTTAGTAGTTCAGGGATCAACGATAGTTCCAATGTCTTTATGATTTCATTCCCCTTTATCCCAAGCTGTCCTTTATTTGACATTTTTGCATAATTCTGTCTTGAAGCAATAGCTGCCAAGCATTATAGCAATATCAAATCATAATGGCAGGTACTTATCTATACAGATAATCCTCAACTTACAAGTTTGTTTAGTGACCAAAGTTACACCAATAAAAAAAGTGACATGATCATTTTTCACATTTATGATTATTGCAGCATTGCGATGGTCATGTGATTAAAATTCAGACACTTGGCAACTGACTCATATTTATGACTGATGCAGTGTCCCAGGGTCATGTGATCACCTTTTGTGACTTTCTGACAAGCAAAGTCAATGGGGAAGCCAGATTCACTTAATAACCATGTTACTAAACAACTATAGTGACTCACTTAACAATTGTAACAAGAAAAGTCATCAAATGGGGCAAAACTCACTTAACAAATGTCTTGCTTAGCAACATTAATGTTGGGCTCAATTGTAGTCACACGTTGAAGACTACCTGTATGTGGTGAAGGAAACAGGCTTTTAATAAGATGAAGGTCACAGAAGAAATAAATTTAGGCTCTTAGCTACCCTTTAAAAAAAAAAAAGCATGACACCAATTCTATTTTGGACTTTTCTGCAAATTTCAGGATGGGAAAGAAGCAGCTGAAACATGGGGGAATAAGTTAAGGACAACAAAAGCAAAATTGTCTCATGCTAAGACTGTAGTGGAAAGCAGAACAATTAATATTCACCGTAACGAAGAGGAAATTGCTCCAAGAAAACTAACTGAAATACCACAAGGAAAATTAGCCAACCATTTCTTCTGAAACTCTATGGATATGTTTTCTTAAAAGATATTCTCATGTTCATCCCTCTTCCAACAAACTTTGGAAAAATCTTCTTGAAAGATTGGACCCATTTCTTGCATACAGACACAGAAAAGGCACTATTCACTGGGTTCTTGGACACTCCACTGCTAGTGGAGGAACATTTTTTTTGCCGAATTACGTCACAAACATAATTTGTTGCAGAATCACACACCCAGATATGTTGTGACTATAGCCCTTAGATTCACAAGTCAGCTGTCATCCATATCTTATGTCTATTGTTCCACTCAGTTTCCATCTGTTGCTGGCTGGGTAGCAAGGAAATTGTTCACTGGTGTATCATGCCACATGGAATTTTGTGAGAGCTTTCTTTCTCTCTTAGCACAAGGTTCCTCTCTACATGTAAAAAATGTTAAGACTATTTTCCTTTCTAGTGGACCTTAGTTGTACTTCCTGCTCTGTACTCTGGCCTACCAGCTATTATCAGTGTGCATCTGTAATTATATTTGTTGTGTACTTTGGCTCCATTTGTCTTTTTAATAAAAGACAATTCCTTTGAGATGTAATTGAAACAGGTTTTCCAGTAGCAAAACATTAGGTATGTTAGGACAATCTGAACTGTAATCTCCAGATCAACAGAATATGGCAACTAATAGTTTTCTGCACTTCTTTGCTACCATCTGGTGTTTATTTGGAGTTGTTCAACTAAAATATGTTTATATTAATTCATCAATGTCTCACATTTCACCATTGCAGTTTCTTCTAGATTTTCTGGGTAACTCCTAAATCAGTGTAGTGGGATTGACAGGAGTTCCTTTTAAAGCATATGAAAGGTTGAGAAAAATTACGAGTAAAATACAAAATCTACTTTATAACCATGCTTTATATTTGTGAGACAACTCCTCCCGCATCTTTCAGCTCATAGAGACATAGAGAGCATTTAGGATTATAGTCTATAGTCGTAACACTTTGGCAAGCAGAAAGGTAGCACCACCGGTTCCTGGAAAACTATTTGTGTCCATACTGGATTTCCATAGTTACTTTTGACACCATGAGCACTATAGTATTAATGCATTATTACAGTACTGTATTGAAAAATATGTTTTAAAAGGAATATAGTGTTTCATTATTTAGTAAGCTTGCAACCGAACTCTCTACACCGAAGTGGGAGTCAGATTTCTTTTCTTTTTAAAACGCCTTTTATTGTTCTGAGAAATATAAGTAGCAGAGTCCCGTCAAAAATTTGCCATTTCGATGTCTGCTTGTCAACTGAGTTAGGGGTTGTGCGGTGGCCTAGAGGTGGAGCTCTCGCCTCATAATCAGGAGGCTGTGAGTTCGATCCTAGGTGAATCTGGCAACTCCTGCGACGCAGCTGGAACCAATTGCATCCGCCTGCCATTCCACTGGATTATTTTCAGTGGCGTGGAGAGGGGGGATTTGCTGCTTGGGTAACAGCCTATCCCCCATAAAATAACTACCCAGGCTATTGTGCTCTGGTGGCTACTAGACCTTCACATGGAGCACGATACCATAGTCTCTATGAAACTGAAGGATGCCTATACTATGTCAACTGAGTTACTGCAGCAGAGAACATGGCAGGGAAAGGAGGGGGGTTGAGGCTCAACCAGAACTTCACAATAAGCTCCGCCTCGCTGCTTTAGCTTTAGCTTGAGGCATGCAATTTGTAGTATTGTCCTCCCATTTCCAATGAGCCGTCTTTCGAGTAGCATCCCACAAATAAACAAGAGCAAGGCATTTAAAGAGCTTTTTGAGTCGCCGCAAGGGAGTGAACTTTCCACTGCGACCCTGTAGCACCCCTTTCCGAAGGAGATGCTATCCAGGCGGTGGAGAGAAAGTGGCGTTAACTCCGCCTTCTCCAACCAGCGCCTTCCAAATGAGTTAGGGTAAAAATAGTCTCCAATGAGATTTAATGCGTTGGAATATTTAGTTTTCTTATCAATCATTCCGAAATGACTTGACGCTGCTTCCCCCACCGGTCCAGGCTCGGGGAATGCTGTTAAAAACTCCATACATTCGGATAGCAGCATAGCAAGTGATCTCAAAGATAAACTTGGGGCTGCTGCATCAAAGGCAAATACACTGGATTTCCCGATCCGGCAAAAACTCGCTTCCTCAATTCGGCGTCCACATGGGCAGCGTCCGGAGGCACTTAATTAAGCTTTAAAAGCAGTAGTTCGCATCAGGCGAACTTCCGGTCACTCTAACTTTCCTATCTCTATGGAGGAAGTAGGGCGAAAGATGGTTGCTGAGGCTCATGGGGCTTGTAGGCAGTGGAATCGAGAGGGGCTATTCCGCCTATGGGCGGGCTGAGGCGGACGGGTGCTCTTTGGGCCCACCTCTCGCGGGGTGGTTGGGCGGGTTCGTTACCAGGCAAGGTGCTGCGTTGGGCCTCTCTTTCTCTTCAATCGCGGACAGCGGCGGTCCCATCAGCAGCCTTTTCCTTTTGGATTCAGGTCCTTGTGCCTCTCCCTAACTCGAGCGTGCCTGCCTGCCTCTCCGTTACTCCGGAGCTGAGGCCTGACCGTCCCGGAGGGCAAGAAGAAGCGGGCAGTTGCTCGCTCGTACGCGTGTGTGTCGTGAGGGCTGGAGGGACGGCGGGGAGATGAACACCGTCCTAACTCGAGCCAACTCGCTCTTCGCCTTCTCGCTGAGCGTGATGGCGGCACTGACCTTCGGCTGCTTCATCACCACCGCTTTCAAAGAGCGCTCCGTGCCTGTCAGCATCGCCGTCTCCCGTGTCATGTTGTGAGTGTGTGAATGAGGGAGGGCAGTGGCACAGGCGGCCCTTCTCTATCCCCGGAGATGGAGACCAGCAGCCCTTGTTCCGGCGTCAAGAGGGGGAAATGGAGGGAAAACACAATTGGATGCGCATTTCTGCTTTTCAGAATTCTTTAGGGCGTTTGCTAGCCTTTATGGAGCCATGATGATGCTTGGCTGCTCCAGCTGTCACGGACTGACCTGAGTTTTCCGGATGCTGAGTTGTATTGTGAAGTAACACCCCCCCCCCACTTCCCATTTGTTTAACCCGTTTTCTAGATCTCTCACCTTGCCCTGGTGCTTGCTTTTAATATAAAGCCTTTATATAGTCTCATAGAAGTTGATGGAGAATAATACTGAGATCAGTGTCTCCTCTTGTTTGATTGTTGACTGCTACATGTTATTCCGTTCCTTTAATATATAGCTGCTTAGTTCACATTTAAAGAAACTCTTTATATTGCCCTTACAAACTTCTCTACCTTTCTATTTTCTGTCTGGTCTTAATCTAATTTTCTCTAGATTGTCAGTTTCAGAAGTGGGGCCTTTCCTTCCTGTTCTGTCATTTCCTTTTTCTTTAAACCAATGAATGAACAACACGAACCCTCCAGTGCTGTAATCTGCCTTCTGGCAACCTCCCTTGAGAGTGGAGGCACAGAAAGGCAATTCAGTTTAAAAACATCAGTTGCTGTTTATATTGACAGCTTATTTGCTAAGCATATTCCAGTTTCTAAGAAGTTAGAAAAGTGTAAGATGTTGAGTATTATTTTGTAATATCTTGCTGCACTAGCAAAATAAATCCTATTTCAATACACTTTTCTGAAAATTTCAGTAGACATCTTTATGAACTATGGATTTCAGACCTCATATATATAACATGGTTAAAGTATGTCATGTTAACTGAACTGCATCAATGAAATGATGGAAATACGGAGAAAATACATTTATGATCTTTTTTTATAGTGAGCCAGCTCCTATAACAGCTCCTTAATTTAATGTTGATTCCCAGTTAACTAGCAATTTACATTGTGTTGATTATACTGGATATTTATGATTAATTACTTGTTGATTATAAGAAATATTTAAGATACTTTACAAAAGTATAAATTATTTTTGTAATCTACAAATAAATGTCACATTATTTAGGGTTATTTAAAAGAACAAATTATGTATAAAAGAGACAATGCTAGAAAGGAATACATGAATAATATTGAATAATACTTTTATTTTATTTCATAGAAAAAATGTAGAAGATTTCACTGGACCAGGTGAAAGAAGTGACCTTGGAATCATTACTTTTGACATTAGTGCAGATATCCTTTATGACAAATGTTAGCATTAAGAGAGTAGAATGCATTATTGCCTTCAACAGAACAGGTAAACTGACATCAACTCTACCTCCTTCACTCCGTAGAAAGCAGTGCGAGGAACACTGCCTCCAAAATTGACAGATGTGAATATTAATGTGTGAACAAAACTCTACAATGTTTTTAATTTCAAATGTGACGGTCCATACATGTGCTTATGGAAAAGGAGTTTCAAATTGGTTGCATTTTAAATCTTATATTGGGTGTTCTGCTATATATAATAATGGGAACTAAAAACTCAGGTTTTGCTTCCTCATTTATAAGAAAAGGTGGAAGCAATAGCTAAGCATAATTCTTTGAGTCATAACCATAGAACTGAATACAGCAAAGTAGTAGTAGATTTATTTATATGCAAGTTTAGTGAACAATATAACACCAATATTCATTTCTTTGGCTATTTTGATGCTTTTTGCTGATGATCATGCTTACACTGTGCATACTTCCTGCATTTGACTGTCTGCTAACAAAGCTCAATGAACAAAGTAACACAGTTTTGCACATGGCAACTTGAAAGTTCAGCAATATAATAGCATTGTTGTTAATCATGTCTGGGGAAAAAAAGAGGAAAAATAAGTTGCATTCATTTTAAATAGCAAAGAATGCAAAAAAAAAGAAAAGCAAATAGCAAAGAATCCAAAAAGCAGATAAATTGAAAAATAATAAACCTTAATAACCAAACAGATAACAGTCTTTTTTCTTAAGTACATAATGGTTTTCATGCTTCCCCCTTTTCCCTTCAACTAGGTCTAATCAATGGCAGGAACAGATCTACTTGCTGTTTTATTGGATAATACCAGTGTCTATGTCAAATTGGATTTCATTGAGGGCCACATCAGGGTTGTGTTTGACTTCAGGGGGGCCAGTGTCACTCGTGTTGCGATGGCCTCCTGCAGCCTTCTGCCAGCAAAAATGGAGCTTGGGGGGTCACATGCAGCCTTCCTGGGCCCCATTGTCAGCCACGACGGCCTCCAACTCTCTGCTAGCAGCCCCTCGAGCTCTGTTTTCGCTGGCAGAGGCACCGCGGGCTGGTCCTTCGCTATTTCCAGGGCGGCCCCGCAAGCCAGGTCTAAACACCCCGGCTCTTGAGTTTGACACCCCTGGTCTATGGCATTGAGATTTTTTTTAAAAGCTAAGTACAGAGTGTTAGAGTGCTCAAAACACTGTGTAATGAAATGGTCTTTTTCAGTTTCCAAATCACAGTAAAATTGTGGACTGTATGTTCTGAACTCATTCAAAATTCTCATTCTTAGTTCAGAATATTTTGTATACTTCTAATGAGCACTTTCTCTGTTTTCATTTCTACTCTAACAGCTTGGAACCAGCAGGACTTTAGGGCTTGTTGGAATGCTTTGAGTTTGAATAACGTTTAGGCTTGCCAATCTGTGTGTATGATTTTTTCTTTCTTTAAATAGCACCTTGGCTTGTTGAGATTTATACTGAATGTGAATGTTTTGAAAAGAGTCATATTCTGAAACAGCATATGTTCCTTATCTTTTTCACATCTGCAAAGTATATTTGATTGGAACGTGAAACAGTTATTTCTATATTTATCAGCAGAATATTCAACAAAGAACAATGTAAGTGTGCATTTAACAGTGAATAAATGGGAAATCATACTAGATTTCATGCTATTAGAATTACTGATCTGCATGACAATAATACATGGGCAGATATTTTACTTCTTACATTCTACTCAATCACCAAAATAAATCTTAGAACATATTCTGGCAATAATTAAAAAGCAGCGGTTGATTATATTTTGAGGTTGTTCTTTGACAGGCTATTACGTATGATGCATTGTAATTTGCACCATTTCATTTCCTGAATTAACTATTTATTTAAGATAATTTATATGACTGCCCACTCACTGTCAGTGACTCTGAGTGGCTTACAAAGATAAACTATAAAATATATATAAAAGTTTATTCATATTCTGAAAGTTAACTTATCTGACAGCTCTAGCTTGAATACTGTTTGAAAAGTTCTCTTAATAGAAAAGAAGCAAAGGATTTCATGTATTGGCATTACAATACCATCTAACTTAAGTTTCCAAAATTTAATTCATGGCTATCTTAATCAGAAAGGACAGCAACATTTTATATGATAGAGATAAGCAATTTAATCCTTCAAGTCAGGGGTCCCCAATCCCCGGATCGCAGCCTGGTGCTGGCCACAGTCTATTCGGAATCAGTCCGAACCTGCATTTGTGAAAGTAACATGTGCAATAGCAATAGCAATAGCACTGTATTTATATACGCCTATCAGGGCTTGCAACCCTCTCTAAGCGGTTTACAATG
>JANHJO010007113.1:20942-35021 GCA_032468235.1 Pseudoxyrhopus heterurus | reverse complement strand
CTGGAGGAACGTTGTCCATGGGGTCGCGATGGGTCGGACACGACTTCGCAACTAACAACAACAACAACAAGATCCATATGAAAGCAATAGCAATAGCAGTTGGGATCACATACTGCTTCATAGTGCTTTACAACCCTCTCTAGGTGATTTACAGAATCACCATATTGCTTCCAACAATCTTGGTCTTCATTTTACTGACCTCAGAAGGATGGAACCCTGAATAAAACTTGAGCCTGTCAGAATCGAACAACTGGCAGTTGGCAGAATAAGCTTGCAATACTGCATTAACCACTAACCACTGTGCCACCACAGCTCTAAAAGAGACCATACTTCACAGTTGTATTTGTAAAATTGATCGGGGTGTTCTAGTATATCAGAAGCGGACATGAAAAAACAATGATATCAGTGCTGTAAAGGTAAAATGTTATTTGGTGATCTTCAGGCAAAAACTGTATAATAAAATCCTTTAGCAGAGCCTGAAATGATTAGGGCGTTGGACTAGATGACCTCTGAGATACCTTCAACTCTAAATAATTGACACACACACAAACATAATATGCACATGTATGTATCTGTATGTGTCTGTGTGTTTGTATGTAGACATATATTTCTATGTGAAAGCTAGCAGAAAGTCTTGTCAAAAACCTATCAAAAGAATTGTGGACAGATTGGTTCCCCTCTTGCATATCTCTTTGGGACTTGAAACTGAATGTATTGTGTGAAACCAGCCAATAGTAATTGATTCAAAAGTCTATTATTTAAGCATACTCTGGCTTAGCAGAATATGAAAATTCAAACTAACTAAATATAATACTATTGGACTATATATTTTATTTTGTTTATTTCAAAATATCTACATGGACCTATTTTTATTGCTGTGTAACCAAATTGCCTACTTTCTGCCTGAATGTTTAGCTTTGGTTCCCACTAGATCATCCTGGTTTTCCTTGTCATTTTATAAACTATCATCCAGGAGCTTAAGTTATAGAAGGAATAATTCTTTAAGATAAGTTAAAAAGAAACAAAAGACATTACCAACTTAATATTTTTTGGCTCACTGCACAGTCCTTAGTGATGAGGCTAGCAGGAAACGCAGAGAAAATAATACAAGGAAACCTTTTCATCAACACCCATCCCCAAAGCTACGTCTCACAGGTCTTTGTTTGGCTTTTTGAGGTGGACTCCTAACAACACAGCCAATGTGGGAATTACTGATCAACCACTCAGCCAAATAATATTTTTATCATATTGACATAAGTATGCTAAGAACTGCCAAGCACACTTCAATTAAAATATAATTTTCCTTTTTCAGGAACTGGATGTTTACACTTAAGTTTCCTATCTCAGCACACCACAGGCTTCATAGCATTCTCCTCTTTCTCCTTCTCCTTCTCCTCTTTATTCCTTTGAATTAATAAATACTTAACACTAGAATAATTCATTCAATAGCATTTCACACATCATTAACTTATATTGTCCATACAAAATACCCACTTATACTGAGGATAACATAGTCAATCAGTTTTAGGAGTTTGAAAAAATGGGGGTGAAGTAAGTGCGCAGAAAGTAGAAGATTGGCACTTAGCAAAGATGCTGATTACATTTACAATCTCAAAGTGAATGAACCTTAACTTTAAAATATTTATAATGATTCTTCTAATTAGAAAGGAAATATGAAAATGATTTCAATTAACCTTAAGGGGTGTAAATCATTTTGTGTTCTTTGTTTAGGTAGGAAATTACATGATAGGAGGGAGGCAGGATATCCTTTTCATCATACTTTCCTCTACAGTTATAAGCCCTAAATTTCTCACTTCTAAAAAAACTTCTATTGAAACAGAAGGAGTTTTTTCTGTAAGAAATACTAAGTTGGTTCCTGTAATACTAGAGTGAGGAAATGGTAGATTAGTATGCTAGTGACTATTTATTTATCTATTCATATAAGCAAATTTATATAGCCACCCATCTCATGACAGTGATTTTGAATTCCAATTAGAAATATTAAACTATTGTAATCTACCTGGCATTTTATTTATTTTTAATTAATCAACTTGATCATAATAATAAAGTATGATTCTTTTTATTATGACTGGGTCCACATGGCTCCTCTCAATCACAGTCAGCAAATTCTAAGAGTAATTTTTTCTCTTTAATAAGTATCACCTATTTTATTACCTATCCAGTCATCTGACTTTTATAAATACTGGTTGAATATCTTTCTGCAATTCCCACAATAATGCTGTATACATTTCATTTCATACTGATTAAGTTTACTGTTATGGACTACTAATCTTCCTTTCTCCTTCTGTAAGAAAATTTACTTTATAATGGACCCAAAGACATTCCAATTCTTGTGTGCTTATGCGTTTCTTGTGCTCAATCCCTAACAATGAGCAACACTTAATTAAGAAAGAGACATCATTACATACAACTCTATTCTACCTAAAATTGATATTAGTATTCTTTCCAGATGTGACTGTTAATACAAATGTTACCAAATTCTACTCTTACATCTATACTAATCACAATTTTCATCTTATGTTGCTAATAGATTTGAATCAGCTTGCTGGAATTTCTATGCTAAAAAGTAGTATGAATGAAGTTCTGTTTTAATTAATATTGCTCCAATATCAACATCAGAACAGACTGGACAATCTATGATCTGGAATGATTTAGACCATGCCTGAAGCAACTTTTCAGTCTTTTGATTAATCTTGCGGTTTATGCATACCATAGCTATAATGCATGTGAAGAGCCATTACTATATCTGTGTTATTTAGGTAGTTCTAGATTTATTTATTTATTAAACAAAATTGAATAAAACAAGGTAGTTCTAGATGTCACAGTTATGCCACTGACACCCAGAGAAGGCTTATGCTAGCTGAAATGCTGATTTTTTTTTTTCAGCTGCTGCCCACTCTGAAGAATTATTTGAGGCCCTTTAGGCTGCAGAATTTTTGACTTTATCTCCAGTATCCAGGACAACTAGACATCATGACATTTTGAAGAAAGTAAAATGATGAGAAGCCAACTGCCACGATTTGATTGAAATACTAATTTATTCCAATCAGTAAGTTTCCTTTCCAAAATTTGGATGATCTTCATGACTTCAGTGCAGGATGCATTAGACTTTGAACATCCCTTAGAGTATTCAACATTTGGCAGTCAAAACTGATTTTTTTTGTGACTGCACAATTTATGTAGAAAAACTTGAGTATTTTAAAAAAGATTATGCTGTAGAATCTATCACTCTTTGAATTTTGTTTCCAGTTCTTAAGATAAGGGTCACAACACACACATTCATAAAATCAACTGAAAATAGAATCATAAATAAATTGCTCAAAGATAATTTTATCATGAAATGGCAATCATGGCAAATCAAAGTAAATTAAGTCTAGTTTATTTTTAAATAAGGATTTTGCTGAAGTTCTTACTGTTGCCTTGAAAATTCTCAAGGTTAGGAAGTGCTAGCCATTTTGTCCCAAGAGATAAATTTTGAAATCCTGCCACAAGATAACATACAAAATGAAAATTTACTTCCTTTCAATTTATGGATCTATTAACACTGAAATATTGCAAAAATAGGTGAGAGCTATTGTACATATAATGTCTGATTATATGCATGTTTCATTCACTCTTTATTGTCTCATTCTTTCAAGTCTTACATGTATGATACACTTGGAGAAAGTAATATCTGTGGTTCTATTTTCCATTTCCATGTGTCTCCTCAGAAGTAAACTCTACTGAGTTCCTCATTACTTAATCTCAGAAAATTGGAGAATATTTTTGATGAAAAGTGTTTTTCTGAATTATATGGCAATAGAAAATATAAACATATAACTAAGTATAAGAAAAAGAAAATTTGAGTCTGAAAATGGACTGGATCTGGCTGTCGGTTGTGGGAAATATGTAAAAAAGATTTCCCTGGGTTTCTTGGTAATGCAGGTGAAGAGTTGCTTGCAATGGTGCTGACTTTCCATTCTAAGCCCATCTTTCCTATCACATGGCAACAAACCACGCTTTTCATATTTTTTCTATCTTGTTTACCTCTTGTTGACTAAACAGTGGCTTGAATTTAATAAGAATAGAGTGAGATTTGGTAGATTTAATTTTTAACATGTTTGGGGTTGCTATAAGATTGTGATGAAGCAATTAGGTACATACAGAAAAGTATTATTGTAAATATTAATGTACTTTAAAATGCTGTTAAAATGAAGCTTTTGCTCAGTCACTGTTGTTAAGAGATTGCTATGCCTTGGCATTGTTTACCATATAAGGGAATGGAAAAGTACCCATACTCCACCTCCCACCTCCCACAGGAAGGGATGGAGTTACCTTCTACCTGGGATCTCCATGTGCTCCCAGACTCCATTGTTTTTCTGGGGATGTACCTTGAGGTGAACAGACATGTGGCTACATGTCTGCCATCACCTAACAAAGGCTAGTGGCTAATTAGTCAGATGTATTCCACAGAGGCGTCTTCGGACAGCGCTGGCTCTTCGGCTTTGAAATGGGAACGACTAGCATGTATATGTGCGAGGGGAACCTTTACCTTTTTATATAGTTCTTTATTATTTTGCTTGTAATTAATAAACAGTTATACTTTAGAAAAGCAAAGGCTCACGTCTCTTCTTTCTTCATGGAGTTTCTGGAACGATCATCGTTGATCTGAGGATCGTCTCTAACAACTGTTTCTTAATGTAAATATTTTGATTCCGCTTTTTATTAAAAATGATTCTATTCTATTAATAATGACAATAATTTAAAGTGAGACTTAAAATAATAAGATTCAATCAAAATAAAAAGTAAATGGATTTACATTGTGGTTATTCTTACCATCTATTCACTTAGGCAAATTCTTTATTGAAGAAATGTAGCTTTTTGTCTTATGAACTGAGACTCTATTGTTAAGGAGCACATTTGAAAATTACAGAGATTAGCATTCCTTTCTTATTGCCAGTCTGCCCTAAGTATCATATCTTCACATCTTGAATTGCAGGAAATTAATGTCATTTTTTATCTTTTATAGGTTTATTATTGTAAAAAAAACCTATATGTGTAATATGAAATCTAGTCTAACTGACTTATAATAGAATTGTCCTGTTTACAGTGGAAAGAGAGAGTGGTGTAGTGATTAAGGCACAAGGATAGAAATTGGGAGACTGTGTGTTCATGTCCCACCATAGGCACAAAGCCAGCTGGGTGACCTTGGGCCAATCACTCTCTCTCTCTCAACCTAAGGAAACCACTTCCAAAAATTTTGCCAAGAAAACTGCAGGGATTTGTCTAGGCAGTCACCAGGAGTCAACAGTGATTTGAAGGCACCCACACATTTATTATAGCTAGGCTGGTTGTTGTCTTCTCCACAGGCCAAATTCTCTCTTGATCTTCAAATTAAGACAATCTTCCAGGAAAATTTATTTCCAGTTTAGAATCATCTTTCTGATCATGTGACATTGGCTTCTTTTGAGAGATGACTAATCCTTTGATTTGCTTTGTACTTCATTTGTTCATTGTTTTATTCGAGACTGGAATAAGGCTTTTCTCTTGAAGTTATGTGTCCCCCAATATCCAGCTTCTGGACATAAGCAAGTTTTCTGCTTTAAGGAAGATACGTCAGTTGAGGGTGACAGAAACAAGGCTTTGTAGGCAGGATAATGCCTTCTTGCTGAAGAGAAGGAGGAAAACACAACAAAATATTCACATAGATTGGTGTTCACTTTGCTTGGGCTATAAATGCAGCACTGCAAGGATTCAGAATTGCTCAGATCAAGCCTGGCTGTCTTTATTGCAGAATTAATGGACCCTATGAGCATTTTCAGAATAATTATCCACCCTCTCCAGTCATTATAGGCAAGATGATTAGAAATATTGGGGCTGCACTTGGTTGCCAAAGTGGAAATATGACATCACTTTGCAGTTTCAGATGCTTTTACACTCAATCTAGTGATGGTGGTGAGGCGGCTAGGATATTTTATTATTTTACATATTGCAATGTTTCTCACAGTTACCTACAACAGCAATTTAGTATGGAAACATTCACAATTTATTTCAAATGTGTGAGATAATTCTTCCCAGGGCTCATAGTAGTTCAGCAGGCTGGACATTGATTGGATGACCTTTTGGGGATTCTTTTCTAGGTCAGCAAGAGGAGCACTCATAGTGTTCTTCGAGACTCCGCAGTAAAGACCATTAATGCTAGTTTTTGAACATGTTTGAGAGTTAATATGGTGATGTCCACAGGCAATGAATATAAAGTTATATTTATTGTAACCTTTGACAATGAAATACTTGGGAGTTTATATACTTTATAATCTCTCAAGTATAAAAATGTTGGATTACACTGTGTGAATGTATTGTTTCATTAGAACAGACTTTATGGGAGCTAGAACAATAACTTTTTGGATTATTATTTTACAATTAATAAGTCAGTATCAACTGGAAAACAAAAAAAATAATTACAATTAAGAGCAAAGGATAATATATATTACACTAGGTGGTGCTGTCATCCTAATTGGAGTTTTACAATTTGCAATAATTGCAATGAGGAATATACTGAGTTTTTTTAACATAAGAGAAAGCTCTTGGATATGTGAAGCAGAGCTGGCTTTAAATAAAATATATGCTTGATATCCTAATTTATTTAGTATATCAAAAAGAGTTTTGTAAAATTATAAATTGGAGGAAAAACAGTACCCTTTTAATAATACTGATAATAATAGTATTGATAATAAGTAACAGTAAGCCTTATTACTACTATTAATATGTATTAACTTGTTTCTTCTTTACTAGTAATGCCCATTACCTAAAGTAATTATTTTAATTACTGTAATTATTTAAAAGGTAGCCACTATTCAGTAATGCATAATTTTTATAAACTTCTGAAATATGGAATAGACCTCTTCTATAAACAATACTGATGTAGTTTAATGTCTATGACATTTTCAAGAAAGTAAAGTAACTTCTAATTTTAACAGTTGGAATAGCTCCCCAAATGACCTGAATAGACAAAGATAATTTTATTAGATCTATCAATAATAGATTAACTGTCCAATTAATATGATAATTATAACTAAATGGAACCTTTATGATGCTGTTCTGCCCGCCAAATTCTGAGAAGATACATTATAATTTTCACATTATGTAGCTCCTTAAAGAGTGTTAGAAATCGTTACACTTTTCCAGTAGTCCCATTTTCAGTAGAAGAGCCTTGGTGGCGCAGTGGTTAAAGTGCAGTATTGCAGGCTAACTCTACCCAAACTCGTGTCTGGAGTTTGATCCTGGCAGGTTTGAGGTTCTATCCTTCTATCCTTCTAAGGTCAATAAAATGAGGACTCAGATTGTTGGGAGCAATATGCTGACTCTGTAAACCGCTTAGAGAAGACTATAAAGCACTAGGGAGCGGTATATAAGTCTTGTGCTATTGCTATTGGTAATTGGCTTAAGCGACTTTGCCTTTTCAGCATACCAATATGTCAAATTTTAGAATCTTGTTGATTTTAGAAATTTGTAATAATCTACACTAAAAAGAAATAAAATTTAAAAAATCGTTTTAGTTGCTTTCCAAAAAGCCAAAAGGAGAGGAGCCTGTTTCAGCTGCAGTTTAAATATCTGCTGCCACTGTTGTGTTTGTTAATGGTGAGGTTATTTCTCAGGTATCCAAGTCTGGGTGTATTTCATGGCTTTAAGTACTGGCGTTAGCACTAGATTATACTTCTGGCAACTGATGAATGAATACAGAGCAGAAGTAATGTGTGCCTGTCTTCCAAATTCAGTTGTGTTATTAGCATTTAATCATGTGTAATAGAATTGTTGTTATCTGAGTGAGATACTAACAACTAACAACATACGGAGAGCAAGTAAATGCAGTAGTTAAAAGTGTAGACTAGGAGGGAGAGGATCCCACTCTCCACTCTCACCCATAAAAGCTTACTGGATGAATTTCAGGAGTCACTTTCCCTCAGCCCAACCTGCTTCACTGGATAGGTATTGTGGAGAAAAATAAAAGCAGTATATGGTACATTAACTAGATCTATAAATTAAAGGAGGGCTATAGACCTGGTATAAACCTAGATGTTTCCTATTCACTTGGGATTTTATTCATTTAGTCAATCAATATTTAGGCAGATGTTTCAAAATGTTATTAGACCTAGCACTATTGTAAGAAAGAGATGAAAATCTTGTTTTTGTGCTTTTGAAGTTTTTGGCATATTGGAATGTCACTGAGTGTATTATAGACAAGAAAGAAAACTTCCATTTCAAATGAAAATTAGTTTCATGTTGCATTTTTCAGGCACTTATTCTAACTAAAGTATGGAGGAAGGAAATGAAATTTTTAAACAACTTACTTGAATAACGTTTACAAGTTCAAAGTTACATTAGTTCAACTGCTTTGGCATATGCCACATTTGCCTGTAAAGCCAGACATTTTGTTATTTCAGCAGGCGTTAAATATATAAATAAATTTCCACTGGGTTGGCATTTCCTTTTTTACTTCCTTGTTGCAGACAGATTATTCGTTAACAGCCTCTGGAGACTCTATGAGGTTTCTCAGAATGACTAAAATGTTCAGAGGATGAGGATTCTCATGCATTTTCACACAAAAAATCCAACAAAGGATAGTTTACAACACAACTTTGTGGTCAAGTGCATTCTCAGGTGTAGGGAAGGCAGAGGTGGAATTTTACAGTAATTTTCAGGAAAGCTACTGCTGCTTTCCTGAAAATTTCAGGTATACCACTAGACTCCCTCATGAGTCTCTTGGGAAAGATATATCTTAGTCAAAGATCTTTGTAGGAAACACTAACATTAAGAAAACAAGAACAGTGTAGTATCTCAGTGCTAGAGATGTTTTTTTTTTATAAAGCTCTTAGTCTTAATTACAATGTCTTGAACCTGATTTTCTACAGAGATCATCATAAGCAATCTCTTTTTTCTGTTCTTTTCATTCCGTACAACAATATTATATGTGTACATCTACACTTTCTGCTGTTTTCATTGTTATGTAATTTTTAGCAGCTGAGAATATGATCAGCAATTGTTTTTCTTTTACTATTTTGTATATGAAACTACATATGTTTTTTCATATCAGTTCCATTTACTGTAGATTAGGGCAGACAACTTGGTGATTTCCAGACGTTGTAAACTCCAATTTCCATAACCCATAAGCAATGTGGCTACAGATAACAGGTTATGACAGATATAATTAATGATATTTTGAGGGTGCCAAGTTGCCATCCTTCTCCAGACCAAGTGATAACTATCTGGAATCCCAAGTATTGCTTTTATTTTTACTTAATTGGCTGCTAAACTCCCAAATTACTCTGGATGGCTTACACCTAAGAATCAATACATATAAAACCAGATGAAATACACAATGGACAAAAAAACCTAAGTATTCGGAACAAGACTAAAATAAATCAAGGGAATAAAAAAAAACCAAGCAAAAAGGAGATTCCACAATCATCCTCTGCCTTGGCCTGAATAATTAGATTTTCAATATTCCTGAGCAACATTAATAATGGAAGCCACACAAATCTGTGAGGGGAGATCATGCAAAAGTAGGTCTTCAAGACCCTTCCTAGGCCCTGTAAGATGACATTCTATAATCAATGCAACCAAGAGTATGCCCATCCTGCCCATACTAGTCAAGAAAATCTACTGGCGAGAGAAAGTCTCTTGATGTAGGTATCAACAGTTTTCTGCACTGTTGTTTTTGAACTGGTATGCACAGAGGTATGGTATGAACTTTGGGATTAAGTTCAAGGTAGTTCCATAAAATGGCTGCAATTTGAAGCCACAAAAATGAAGTTAATGAAAAAGTAAAGTAGAGATAAAACTCCCTGTAGCATCTTTATTCTGCTGGGATGCTTCTGTACACTCAGGTTGGCTTTCTCAGATAAGTGCATGTGTTTTCAAGCAATGCACTCAGATGCTCCAACTATTAGCTAAGAATGCTTTTAGTTTCTGGGTAACAGTGGAATTTTGGTTATTTCTTATCCAGGAGCCTGGCTGGTACCAAAGAAAATGTTTTTTAGGCACATTGATGCTGAAAGGTGCCATTTTAGAATAATCAAGCTACATACCAAAGAACAGCCAATCTATGTATTATGGACATTAGAACAGGAAGTCATAACTTAACATTGTATTTCTACAGAAAGAGAAGATGGGTGCAAAATTACAATTTCAGTTTCTTCTATTTTCAAAAATAACAATTCAGTTTAATTATTGGGCACTGAGGGTCATATTAAACATTGCACTGTTCCTTATTACTTTTTTTTCCAAATTAGAAATAAAGTTTTAATATGGATTTGAAGAAAGCAATGAGTGAGAGAAATTGAAAAGAGGGATTTCTTAACAATTTGCCTCTCTTTGGTATTCTTTTTTATAATTCATCTCCAGCTGCTCTTGTAATCTGGAGAAAGATAAATATATTTACGTGGTTGAGTTTGTAGGTAGGAAAGCAACCAGAAAGCTTTTGAGTAGAATAAAACCAGCAAGGCACTAGTTAAGCAACCAGTTTTTCAAGATTTTGCAGCTTAGAACTGCTATTCAATTATAAAACAAATAATGATATTACATGTAGATTTTGTTTAATAAAGTGGATACATTTAGCATTC
Organism: Pseudoxyrhopus heterurus; assembly: GCA_032468235.1. Taxonomy (NCBI): domain Eukaryota; kingdom Metazoa; phylum Chordata; class Lepidosauria; order Squamata; genus Pseudoxyrhopus; species Pseudoxyrhopus heterurus. Next base: position 24,402 of record JANHJO010007113.1, on the reverse strand, counting down.
ACTAGATACTGTAATAACAAACAATGGAATTAACTGTAATACAATAGCTCCTGGCAGTTTGCAACTCAATTATATATAAAACTTCTAAAACATAAGACTTTGTTTTAAGATTAGTTTTGTCATAATATTCACAGGATAGTTCAGAACTTCTTTTTTTTTTGGTCAATAATTAGAGGTTTTTTTTTGTTACCTGTCAGTTTAGAAATATGCTAGGTTACAAAGTTAAAAGCTGACTATTTGTTTACTAAGGAAAGCTGAAATTAATATTGTAGCACTGAGCTCTGAGTATATAAGCTTTACTAAAGTAAATAAACACACAGCTAGATTGAAATTTACAAGTGCATTAAGCCAAAGCAACCAGAACAGTTACCAGAAAGCATCTTTGCTTAAGAAATATAGTAGTAGAAACATTTTTGAGTGCAGCCTGCAAAAGGTTAATTGATTGTACAAACATATACATTGTTGAAAGAACTGCATAAAATGCATCGGTATCTTGACATGAACCAGTTCTTCCAAAACCTGTGGACAAAATCAACTTCTGGTATTTGTGTGTTTCAGCAAGTAGAATTTGCTCTGTACTTCACTTTTTCTGTTTGGTGTAATATAGAAAACACTGAGATTGATGTAGAAAAGCTAGGATTCTCCATGACCTGATATAAACATGATATTCTCTATGAATAAATAAAGTAGCAGATTAAATCATTTTAGATATGCTGCTTTCTTGGCATGTTTTTCACAATGAGCAGAACAGCCAGAAATATGCAGAACCACTAAACAAATTTTCTTAGCCAATCTTGATTGATCTTCCTGCTTCCTGTTCCTGCTTTAGGAAGAAAATACTCATCCATGATTGGAATCTATGGTTCTTGAATATTTCTCTAAAAAAATGGAGGCTAGACATCATTTGGCTAATTACCAATTGCCCTGAATCACAATCAGATAACTGGCGATTTTCCTTCTGACATAATAATTGTTATTGCTGGATTCAAATACTTTGAATTAGTCATATACTTGGGGTCCACTGTGATACTTGCAAAAATGTGGCATTATATTTGTAAAGATGGGGAGGAAAGAAAAGCATATGAAGGATAATTGGAAATCAAAGAATAGAAGTAAAAATATTTTCATCATGAAAATGAGTTGGAACTGAGGCGTGAAAAGTACTTCAAATGCAAAGAAAAGGGGGATCTAGTGCATAACCATCCTTCTATTCAAAAAATGTTATGAGACAAATAAGTTATGCTTAACTAATAGTATATATACAGTATTTTCCACTTTGAAAATATGTTGTAATTGTGGTCCAGAAATAGGACTAATGGTCGGAACTGTCAAGCACTAGCTGAAGAGATACTGTTTATAGCAGTGTTTCTGAAACCTGGCAACTTGAAGATGTGTGGACTTAACTTCATCTGGGGGATTCTGAATTGTGAGTCGAAATTCACACATCTTAAAGTTTCCAGGTTCAAAAACACTGGCCTAGAAAATACAAAAAATACTGTTTTCTTTCTAAGACAAGAGGCACTATTTTTGTCTTAAATCAAAGTGCTATGACTATTATTTTGACCTCCTTCCAAAAATCTTTTCAGTTGCTCCTTTTAATTTGTCTCTGACAATAACCAGTCCCACCATTCCAATTTTAAGTACAGCAATAGTTGAATTCATGTCAAAAAATTATGTGGTGAATAGCGGAAGAGATCTGGAGACCTTGTTTAGTATTGTTTTGACACTCAGCCTTTTTTATTACTCTGCTTTTGGAATTCAGCTCTATAACCCGCAAACATGTATTTCAGCACTTAAACCAAGCACACTTTAAGAATGTATGATGCCTTACCATATGAGAAAACATGCGTGTCTCTTCGTATCTGAAGGCTTCAAGTTTTTTTTAAAGCAGAGAATGCATAAGCAAGTGGATAAATCAGTCTTTTTAGAGGAACAATAACAAAAAAATAAAAACCAGTGAATTGTTTGGTGAAACTACAAAATGAATGTGAAGTTGGCACAGTTAATCTCAATATGGCATCATAAAGAATGAGAAAATGAGGGTAAGATAATATCTGAACATCTGGACAGAATTTTTAATTAAAAATCCATTTTGATCAGATTTACTGAGATTGGAATTGGTTTGCTTAATTGATAGCAGCCAATCAAACCATCAATATGGGTTTATAATAGTAAGCATCCAGTTTTTATTAATAATTCCCTCAAAGACACATTGAAACACCACACTAATTGCCTATTGCTGAGCATGGTTAAGATTTAATATCTTTTATATGAATATATAAAAAGCCCTGACATACTTCGTTATGTTGGCTATTAGCTATACTTAAAAGAGTAGAGAAGGCCTGGTAACAAATGCTTTCTCATGTTAAATGCTGCCATTAAAAAGTGTATATCTTTTACCAGCCGATGTGCAACATTCAAGAACTGACAAGGCTTTTTACCAAAAACTAATTCCTATCCTTGTAGGCATCTTTAAGGTCCATGTTTCCATCTTTCCCATGTAGTTCTTCTATCACCATTGTAGCAATAATGCCACAAATGCTATAAAATGTATAGTCTTTAAGCTGATTTCTATAGAATGCAAGAGATTCTATAGAACAGGACACAGAATTGTGCTTTTTAAAAAAACTGTTTCAAAATATGCACTGGTCATAATTCGTTCTTACTGCTCTACATCTTTTGTGATTAGAGCAGAGTTTTCATGAAATGAATTTTTCCATGTGGCATAATTCCAGCTTTGGATTTCTCATAATTAAAATATGGGTGGAATGTTGTGCATAACCTCAAATGAATGAAAACAGAATGTTAGGCCTTGGTTGTTTCCTGAACCTTACTGTATTTATTAAATGATTACTGCTTCATGTCATATAAAAACTGAGAAGAAGTGAGATTATTAAGATTGAGATTAAGGAGCTGTGGCGGCTCAAGTGGTGGCTCAACCAAATTACTTTTGTCTAGTCTACTCCATTTGGTTTTGGTTGATAAGCTGAAAATTGGTGTATGACTTCATATAAGCCAAGTTATCAGTGAGCTAACATGTATTAGAAAAGGTCAGTTTACATTCCAATCCCAAAGAAGGGAAATGCCAAAGAATGTGCAAACTACCGCACTATCACACTCATTCCACATGCTAGCAAAGTTATGCTCAAAATCCTGCAACCTAGGCTCCAGCAGTATGTGGACCGAGAACTTCCAGAAGTACAGGCAGGATTTTGAAGAGGCAGAGGCAGTGGTGGGATTCAAATTTTTTTACTACCTACTCTGTGGGTGTGGCTTGGTGGTCATGTGGCTTCGTGGGTGTGGCTAGGTGGTCATGTGACTGGGTGGGCATGGCCAGGCGGTCATGTGATTGGGTGGGCATGGCAGGCAGTCATGTGATTGGGTGGGCGTGGCAAATTTAGCAGTCCATTTTGCCAATTTAGCAGTCCATTAAACAATACACAGCAGCCCCTTTTTCTAT